>JAKTYA010000226.1:0-44789 GCA_030561745.1 Metschnikowia gelsemii
GATTACGATGGTGATTACGATGGCTCCCAAAAACGTAATTTGAATTATGGTGGTGATTACGATGGCCCCAATTTTCGTAAATCGTAATTTTGGCGTAAAACGCGCGTAACGCGCAACACTGAACTTGATGCACGATGATGCTTTCGAGTGCCTGAAATGAGACATTGTGTGGTGATCCCAGCAAGACTATTTCACATCGTGTGGTACGGGATAAAGTTGGTAAATCAAATTGATACTTCCGCTTTGGCATAATTTTGATGACTCAAACACATTGAAACACATTCCGAAAATGAGTGATGTTGTTGGTAAATTTATTCAGTGGTGCGAAAATTCCCCAATGAACCACAAAGTTTAACCGCCAAAGTACCCCTGTTCTTCCTCCACAACCTTTGAGAGCGCTGTCACGTGGACCACTTCTAATTTAGCTGAGCAAACACAGACTTGAAACCATTTATTCTTTAGTACGATAACAGTTTCAGATCAGACTGTTTAGTATCTGTTATTGTTATTACCTCGGGTCTCTATGGCTGACAATTCAGAAACTGTAATGGCTTGCACTTTATGGCAATTATCACGTGACTCCAATCTCATTTTGACTGCAAATACATGAAGCAGGTCAAGCTGAAGCGAGACTTATTATTTTCACTCCACATCTCACGATCCTTATCGCTTCGTGTTTAGTCCAGATTTAGTCCAGAACGAGACCCGAGCTAAAAATCACTTATATGTTTTAGAGAAAAGGGGCAAATTGGATGCCCTATGAAGCAAGAGTATAGTATCTGATGTTCAAATTCATTTAGCCCGAAAATGTGTGTCTGAATTTTCCCTCCAATAAAATGGGAGAACCGTAAAAAAAAACACAACATGGCTGCCTACATTATGTAGACCAGTGGCTGAACCATGAAACTTTTTCTAGCAAATAAAATCGCAGTCACCCTAAAAGTTTGAGGCTGTTCCATATCAGAATAAGTATTAGTCAAGAAAAACCAAACTATGGTTGCTATGAAAAGGATAGGAATATATGATTGAGCTCGTGCTCGTCACGTGATACGGTCAAGAAGCTGAAGCAAGACCTTTTTTTATCATACAAAAGGTTTTATATAATATATTTGGGTAATCATCATACCAAGAACCTATTTTATGTCTGCTTGCCCATATATACATCTTCAACTTTCATTGTCGGCTCTTTATTTAGAGTCACCTATTATTCTTGTGTAATGAGGAATGACAAAGCTTCACGAGGAAAATCAGAAGAAGAAAAACATGTCTTTAAAGATATGGATATGCTCATACTGTAAATACTTCTTCATTCTAATCAATTGGATAAGGCCCATGTTTATTTCCGAAGAGATTTGAGGAAACTATAAATGGAGATATTCCCCAGGTCACGTGATCTCAGCGAGAATCATCTGCAAACACTAAGATAATCAGCTTTCCCCTAACAACCTTTCTCCATCTATCTAGAGATGCTGGATACTGAGCTGTCGCCGCTTTTAAGGCCGCCGGCAAGTCCTAACACCGCCACAGCATCCCTTCAAGCAAATAAGGCAGGGTCTAAAATTTCACAACTGCCGAAAATCGGGCTCCAAAGAATCAGCCGAACAAGCCAGAAATTAAAACTCTTACCTGTGGTTCCCGATCTAAATATTGGCGCCGAGAATGCAGAAGGAGAGTCTTTTTCGGAGGGCATGGCACAGCGAAATGGTGTATATTCGCAAGTGACAAAAATCAAGGATAAGCCCGCACGGAAAGATGCAGAAATCTTGGGTAAACTGCACCGGGATCTTCTTCCAAGGGTCACGGCGTATTGTACATGCGGCTCTTATAAAATGAAAGATCTACTTCGCTGGTTAAAGGATCGAAAACGTATACATAACACCGCACCCAAACTCTTCGACGAGTGTCTCTACACGCCCTTCACATATAAGGATTGGCGAAGCGATTCTGAGGACGATGGGCGGAAATTAATCCGGCTCGCAGACGACGGAGGTGAAATCGAGTTTGGAAAAAAGTCCGATGTTTTTATTTTTGAGTACGGTGTAGTCATTTTGTGGGGCTATACGGTGAAGGAGGAGCAAGCATTTCTAGAGGATTTGGCGAGATTTGAAAGCGAGAAGTTATCTGCGGAGGACATCCAGATCGAGGAGTTTAATTACTATATCACCACATCATACCAGCCGCGAATCTATAATGATTTCATCACGCTCAGAGACGATCTGAACTATATGCTAAAACTCCTGGTTTCTCATGGGTTAGCGCAGTCAGTGAAGATCTCGTTATTCGAGGAACTAGTTGATAACACTATTGAAGATACTCACGATATTCCTCAGCAGATTGCTCACACGGGAAAAGTCGAGATGACACGTGATGAAACCATGAAGCTGATTGGTGAGCTTTTTATTTTACGTATCAATATCAACTTACACGGCTCTGTCCTTGACTCGCCCGAGCTCATGTGGGCAGAGCCTCATTTGGAGCCAATCTATCAGGCCACCAGGGGCTACTTGGAAATCAATCAGCGAGTGGAGCTTCTAAACCAGCGCCTCGAGGTCATTTCTGATCTTTTACAGATGTTAAAGGAACAGTTGGGACACTCTCACGAGGAAAATCTCGAGTTTATTGTGGTGTTATTGGTGTGCATCGAGGTTTTGGTAAGCGTGGTGAACATCGTCGTGGACATTCTTACCTATTGAAATAAGAAGTAAGATTGGCTAAAGGAGGGGAGGGTAGTCTCGAGGTTCTTTTATAAAGAGTCTCCAGTACGGTTGAGCTTCTACTCACCCGATCAAATTCTTCTATTTTCTAGGGCTGTTTCATTCTTTGTGCATCTAGAGCTGGTCAGGTACCACTAGATGTAATGGAGCTCAATGATTGATATTGGCTTTCGGTTAATGGAATACGGCTCAGATTAGCTGCTTACGTCATCGATACAGATGGAGTTGCTGACTGAATTATTTACTTTCAATTATCCAAGCCTAAGCTTTGGGCGGTTTATCTTTCAAATTTTCAATTCAAATCATGAGGTCGTATCAAATTGCAATATAGATAATATCCCAAGTGAAAGGATTTACTCATACGAATAGAGATAGTTCTCTATCGAGTTACGCAAATACCTCGAGGCAGGTCTGGGGATTCAAACACTATCAAGCTGGAAGTCTGTCTTAAGTCGAGTAGCCTTGTGACGCCTTGCAAGCAACTAATGTTTCCGAAAACAGCCGATCCCTCTAGATTGAAAAAGACCTACACCTTCTAAATGGTAGCTTACCATGTGAGGTGAAGTTCTGAAATTTTATAAGGTACAGAGGCACATTGAATCTACTCGTACTTGAAAATGGTTGCCAAAGGTGATCTTATTCTATTATGCTTTCCTTCATCCGGCTTCGTTCCTCAAATATTACATTCCTGTTACGTGAATTGAAATTTACAAGAAACCGGAAAGTATTTGATGACTGCTTCCGAAATCAGGGTAAACTTTCTACGAGACAATGAGCAACGTATTATTGTTTAGTTGGGCATTAGGTTCTGCGCCATTCACAATACATTAGTCAAACTTGTTCGGTCTCTTTTTCGTTCATCTTGAAAATAATCGAAGATACTTCCCTAAATCTTCGACTGTTGCACATGCAAACTTCCCAAAAAATACACGTCAATTTTCAAAGTTCTATTCGTCCAATATATACGCGAGCTCGAACTCCAGGAAGCAGCGAACTCCGAAAACTTCGACAGGTGACATAGGATTATGAAATATGTTACTATATCATCCTGAAAGTGACCTTGGCTCCCTAAAATTATTCAAGTGATCTTATGGGCCTGTGATGTTTCTTAAATCACAGAAAAAGAATATATCATTGGGGTCTATCAAACTCTATTTTAAGAATTAGCAAATTGAGATGGCCGTTTATCTGAAAAGTGCTAGCTGCATAACCGTTGGGAACTGATGACATACTTTCTGCAGCGAAGGTATCCCGTGAACTCAACCTTTTTGACCCCCTTGCAGAGAAACATGACATCATAGCAAAGAGCAACTTGCTTAGCCGAAGCTTATGTGTGTCTCAGGTTTGACATTCCAGAATCTTGAGACAATACATTCTGATCTTAGGATGAACGGGGATAAAAGATGTCCCAAATATTATTTTAAAATACTAAGAGCCGTACTTTGCATCTCTTGGGTTGAGTGAGAGCAATGCTGAGGGCCATATTAACTGCTGCCATATTTTTTACCTCCAAGATTCGTCTTTCATGCTTGCTCTCGCAACATTTCTTGCACACATAAGAAAGTCATAAGAATCTAAGTGCAACTCACTCAAAGCCTCTGTATTGTTCTCAATTGCTTGCTATTTGCCACTTGCGACTTGCTATGTAAATAACCTTAAGCTTTTCTAATCTCTTGCTTACTTCCGCTTATGGAATTTCACATTTCAGCGGCACTCTCGTAGATGGAGGCGATGTACATTGTGTAGTGGGCGCACAGGAATGGTGAGAAAGTGCGAGCTGGCGTAACTTCACATGTGGCGCTGCAAAACGAAAGGGGCAAGTGCCCTACAAGCATTTGTCACCAGGTAATCCTGCTAGTATTAGAAAAAGAAAAGAGTCACTCGTGAAAATGAATCAGAATTGGAACAGAAGAACTGCCTTGTGTCAGTCTGTTTTCTACATGCATGAACAAAGCACTGGATCTGGAAAGTACTTGCTTTCTTACATGCCCAGCTCAGCAAGCCGTATTTAGATACGCACCGGGCACAATGCGGCACGTCATCGTTGTTTTTCTTCGACAATGCAGAATTTATGGCACCACAAATTTACGAAAAGTGGCTTCAATAGAACACACCAAGTTTCACACGAAATTGCATTGGTTTCTGGAGCAGTATAGGAATAAGGATCATTATTTTCGTGGCGCATGGTCGCATGCTTCACCAGCCTGAAAAAGTCTAGCCTTTCCCCACAATCCCGACTCTTGCAAGGTATCCGATTGTGCCGCTCGAGGCGAGTGCGGACTTATGCTGTGCGAACACAAATTTGAGGAGTCCTGTATGAAAATCCGGAATTGCCGTACGAGCCGCAAACATTCCGCCTATACACCTGAATCTTTCATTTGTCTCAACAGCATGCCGTCTAAGCAGGCATATTGGGAGATTGGCTGCACATTTCATGCCGTCTGCCTATCTGGTGTAGTATGGCGAATGCGACATTGGCCACACTTTATTAACCCAGAGATCCGCTTGGCCACAATTTCTGCTCGGATTTTTTGCATACGTACTTAGCAAAATTTTAAGCAGAAGTTAGTTGCAATCTTTTAGCCTTCTACTTCTCGTTCTGATTGTTGATGTCATATCACTGAGCTATTCTGATTAATCGCTTCCACTTCTTTTTTGATTACCAGGCTTTCTTTTTGTTGTCCTGGTAATCGTTTTCAAAAGACCTGCCCACCCCCGCCCCTGGTCATTAGCCACGAAGCTCAACAATATATTCACGGAATGGCTACTCAAGAAAACAATCTCCCAACATTGATAAGGACCAGCAGGCTTTCTTCGGAATATATCCGCAAGAACTTGGACACCATCAACGTGCCCATTCGGCTAAACACGGACGAGAGTTTCGGAGAGGTCAAAATCAACTGGTCGGAAGAAGAGTTGAAAAACGAGCGCAGGCTTGTATCTTTGACAGTGGACCGCGAGGACTTCACCACTTTTAACATCAAGTTTACTACCGTTGAGCCCGGTTCAGTGACCAGAAAAGACAAGGACTTAATTATTTCTTGTATCAGATGGGCAGAAAAAGATTTGATGGTGGTGACCTCGGTGGACATTTTGTTGGTGCTTGAAACCTTGGTTGGAGAACCATTTTCCGTTGAAGAAAAAAGCAGAATCCGTCGGAACTTGCAATTTTTGAAACCAAGTACCGTCGCCCGGTCGACATCGGGGCGCCTTTTTAATGCGCTCATGGCAATGGAAAACCCCCGGCCCAGAAATATCGAGAAAGACGTCAAGGTGTTCAAATGGAGCAACTTTTTCGACGCATTGAACAAGGTGTTATCGAAATACTCCGCCAACCCAGAAATATTCTCCGCAGAACCTAAGCCGGTTTCCCAGGAGTACTTTGCTACGTCTGTGCAGCTTCCAGCTACCCACTACGTGCCTCTATCTTGCGAAGTGGAGGCGAATCCGAATCCCACTACGCACGCCCCCTATACATCTGCACCTGCGTATTCCTACAGAGGGAACTATTTCGCTGGATTGCCATGGAACATGGCAAACAAAACCAAAGACTTCTGCCCCACCGCCACTTCCGTCGGGACTGGCGGGGGGCGTTGCCCGAGGCGTCGACCGGGACACACAACTTGCGGCCAAAGGATTTTCAAAACCGAACCTACCTTTCTCGGAGCCGGTGCCCTGGGGCAATTACCCCAATCAGCTGCGGTATTTTAAGCCTGACGCTGACGCAAAATCCATAAGTGTATCGGAAGCGTCGGGTAATTTGACGGATTTGTCACTTAAGTCAAAGGCCCAAACGGCAGATACCTCGACTGGTGATTCGCCTGATGGAACAAGAGGACACGGTACCGATGGCGGTCGGATTACTGGGGACGACGAGTCTATTTCGGACAACTCGAACTCCATGGCGACCGGGTTAACAAGGGGCAATGGGTTGGATAATATGGACCGCAAGGGTAGCAATCTGCTGTCGTTGTCGTCGTCGTCGTTATCAAGCCAGTCGAAGTCAATGACCGGTGTAGGGGAACAGTTGAGTCGGGCGAACATGAAAGAGCATGACCGGCAATGGGCGCAGATATCGAACATTGGGCCTAGCGACCATATGGAAATCGATCCTACCCCTCAGAAACTGTCTCTGGAGGAAAAGTCCGACTCGCTAACTATAAGCAACGTTCGTCCAGGTTCGAAACGTCGCAAATCTCGTCGCGCTCGTAAGAAGAACCGCCCACTACCGAATATCTCGTCATCACTCGATCGCTCGTTCCCTCTACCGAACCCTCATCAGATCGAACTTTACTCACAGGAATACGACAGCGTGGACCTCGATACGCGCTCGACGAGTCCACAGAATACCTCCTCATCTTCCTAACCCACTATTGCATTTCTCTCATTTATCCTTGTACTATATTTACGTCTATACCATCATTTGATTTCGCAGTTGATGGTGACATGCGACACATGCGACGTAGAACACTCCACGTAATAATTCCTGTAATTAATTCAGAGTTAATTTTCACTAAGAGACTGGGGCACTTTGCCGTTAAACGTGTTCAATAATATTTTGTATATTGCTCATTGCATGATTTACTACACTGTTGTTTTGTAATTTATTTCAAAATCATCCTTTGAAGTACGCTGTTCGTGATTGAAAGTGACGAGAACGGGGCTGGCCATATCTAACTCTCGAGGCCTCAGTAAGCCAAGATTAAACGTAGTAGATTTGCCTAATCGATACGTGCTAGAAATGGAGTTTTTGAATGATAGTAGAGAAGGAAAAGGAATAGTTCATCGTGTATTAACAACTACTTGGGTTGATCTAAGGCCTTTATTTCTTTGCTCTAAGAGCATCTCTGAAATCGTTAGTACTTTCGATACTAGCGCCCTTTTCCGGGTGAATCGTAACTACGTTTAAGTAGTCCGCAGCAACTTTTTCTGCCGGTTTTGCAGGCAGTATCTCGATATGGTTTTGAGGAGCTAGGCGGGGTAAATTGAACTTTCGCTCAAACGATTCATGAGCTGCACCCGATTGGAGCAAAATTGTCCTTGGCCCAACGACTTTCACGAAATCTTGGTTGCCGATTGCATGCTGTATGGAGTGGCCTCTAAGCTCACGCACAATGTCAAAACTTTTCCAGTAATAATACTTTAGCTGGATCCAGAAATCGTGCCAGTTTTTAATCTTTTCCACTTGTGGTGGCGGCACGATCTTCACATTTTCGATTTTCACGGGATTCTTATAAGTGACGACGCAGTTCTGTAAGTCATGGGGCCCGTTAACGGAGATTCCGAGCAATTGGCTCTTATTTACAGCGATAACTTCACCCTCCGCCACGCTTGCAGAGTATATCACGCCATTTCCAACTAGTCCAAGGGCCCCCCTACCGTGCACAAAGGTGTATCCGGAGCAAAGCCAGTGGAAAAGGCCCGTGGGTTCGCGAGAAAGAAGTTTCATCTGTTTGCTGAACCTTCTTGAGATCTTCGCTGGCAATGGGCGCATGGAAACCTCTAAAGAGGGCCCCGCGTAGACCTGTAGCGCATTGCGTTTCAAAATGGCCCAGTCAGATGTCCCGTCCATCGTGAGGTTCGTGAACGATTTGATGGTTGTTCTGGAGAAAAGCCCAGGCAATAACGTGGGTGAGTTTGCCGATACGAGCAAGCTAAAGGGCTCTGTTCCAATGATTTCCTGGTACCGCGAGACAAAATTGCCGTAAAATAATCTTGTAAAAGGCTTGAGGAATCGTGACGTGAAGGTGACGTGGTCAAGATTTGCCTGGAGCGTCAACAATGTATTTCTTCTAAGATAGATAGGAAGCGAGGGCGGGGCACCGACCATAAGTGCCTGAGGAGGAGAGCCGAGCGCCTCAAAATGCACATCTTCTAGGGTTTTGAGGTTGGGGAGCGTCGACACGTCCCCTAGATTTGTCATATGTGCTGTGGCAGTGAATTTCACCGGCACTGGATTCAGTGCTTTAGGTGCCTGGTCGAACGTAAGGCTACGCACATGCGGCCGCACAAGGTGGTGCAGAGGACCCTGGACAGTTCGGCTATTTATAGTAATGATCCTCATTTGGCAAAAAAGAGATCTATGGTTACTAGTGTTCCTTTTTAGTGACCCTTTGGGCCGAGGTAGTGTTGTATTTATTTCAAATAAGAGGCCGAAGACCGCGGACCGCACAATCGCACTGATTAGTATGTTGCTGACGACACCGGGCCAGTGTCTGATGAAGAATAAATAGATGGGTTGCTCTTTACACTCTCGGTTACTTAATGAAGATTTTCGTTCTGCTTAGTCTTTTTTTTTATGAAAATTGTCATTTTGACCAATTTGAGAATGATCTGTCAAACATTATTAAAATTTATGTCAGTGATAACTTGTGACTGTTTTGTGAAGAGCGCGAGAGTTATGCAAATTTAAAACTGATGATTCAAATAAAAATTAAAGCTCTTGTTTTATTGGACTATCGACCCCTGCCAGGCTGTGATTATTCTATCAATGAAATTTATTTGTTACGTAACATGGAAAATGGTTGTTTCTTTCTCATTTAGAAAAATGTCTCAATTAATTTTTACTCTTTCAAATCGAATGATGGCAAGGCACAGTAAGAAAAAATGATCCAAATATGACTTTAAATGTAAATCGGCAACTCGCATGGAAATACCTTCAAACAATAAAACTTCGAAGTCGCCATGTCTGATATCTTCCTTTGTACTGTGGCTGCTGGGTCTGTTGCATTAAGCAGTCAGCCACGTACTCTTCATCTCTTCTTGACAGTGCTAGACCGAGGTCTCAATGACAGTGTTTTTTAAGGATCAGATATATATCAAAACTACCGGTGGTCTAGAAGGGGACAAGAATTTTCAATTAATTGAATATTCTCTCTTCGTTGTTGAACAGTTATAAGCATCAGAATTTTCAATCAAATGAAAATTTTCTCTTCGTTGTTGAGCAATTATTAGCATCGTTTGCCTCTTAGCCTTGAAACACGTGCTCATTAGGGCTCAGCGGTTTTTATTTGTTGTCAACGACTTGATATCATCATACCTAATATTTGGGCACTTTTGGAGAGCAAAGAATTGTGAGTTAAGTAACGATAAGCGACTGAGTCCCACTTCCCTAGGTAAATCTATAGTTAGGGCCTTCCTACAAGCCAATTTACTCCTATAAAACCACACACTAAGTAATATCGAGCAAGGGGCTGAAAAACTTATTCAAGTCTTGACATGTCTAACGACTAGCGAGTCTTTGAAATTGCTGAAACGGAATTCCAAGCGACTGCAAAAGAGCAGCGGTTGAGTTACTATTTCATATAAAGAAGCAAATCATTTCACAGGATGCTGTCACCGTAGAGAAAAAATCACTGCAACACGTCTGGATAGAATACTCAGTGAGTTATTTTCTGCTTTAAAGAAACAAACCATATTCTTAGAGTAACAAATTATATTACAAGAAGCCACAAAAAATAACTTACAGCATGTGTGGATCGAGTACTGAGCAATGAATAGCTCCTCAAGCGTCAAAAACTCAACTCTGCCTAGTGACGTACGGGTCCCCAAAGTCGCAAAAAGGTTTCATGAGTAAAAGGATTCAAATCGCTTTTTTTTATCTGTTTTGAAAGCGTAACATTCAGAATCTTTACTGTACGTTTTTGGGCGCTAAAGATATATTTTATTTGCAGGATTTACGATCTTAGAACGATTTGAGATTTTCCACATCAGTGTAGGTTTGTTGGACCTATCCTACTTTTTGCGAAATTTCGGCTAGCAGGTGCTCCAGTGGCGCAGAGGTTAGCGCTTCGTGCTTATAGCCGGTTTACGACTTGGTTATCCCAAAGTCACGGTCGTGTGAGGAACGCGACGGTCGTGGGTTCAAACCCCTCCTGGAGCATTTGTCTTTTTTATCTTTTTTTGTTCTTTCAAAACACCCCCAATTGACTTTGCTTTGAAAAGAACTAGTTTTTACTTTAGTTTATGCATGAAGCAGATACACAAAAGCTAAGAGCTATATCTTTACGATGATATATGTTAAGTAATGTCTCTCTATTAAATCTGACTAAAATTCATTCTATGCAATTCTCGCAATGCCCTAATTGATCTTCATCTTATTGTCAGAAAGACCATCTTTTATGAACTGAAGGAAACGATCACCATATTCTTGTGCCGGTACAGCAGAAATTGTGTTTCGGGAATGGCTCATGGATCTCCATAAAGTCTCAAGCCTCTTTCTGAAGGAATAGTTGGTTAAGCAATCAATGATGCCCAAATAGTAAATTTCAGAGACAGGTTCGTTGTTTTCATTTGTTGCTCTGATTCCTCCATTATGACCGTAGAAAATGTACTTTGACCTTCCGGGGAAGACATCTGATGGGAGATCAATACCTCGGTCAATATCTCGCGGGTTTGTTTTGAAAACTTCAGCCTTCAAATTGGACTTCGGGTCGAATACTGATAACTTGGCCACTGTTTCCGAGTTGCCTTTTCTCACGTCATGAATACCGAACAACAAAGAATAGTCCATGACATTTACCTTTTTTAAAAGCTTAACATCAGCCTCCAATTGTTCGAGAAACATTTTCTTTTTTTCCGGCCCAAATTTGATGTGTTCTTTTCTCTCCAACCAATTGAGATCTTTAAGGGTGTAGTTGGGAAGATCTTCATTCTCTTGTGTGCTTTGTGGTATTCTCGTATACCGGCCCCACGTTGAGCCTTTGAGATCGTACTTGAAGTGTATGTCACGATGAGGAGGAAAAAGATTGTTCATCACCAAAAAATGAATTCTCTTCATTCCGCCATTTACTTTCAAGCGATGCATTCCGTAGAACTGACTAACCATGGTATTGGGATTGTTTTTGACATGGAGGTAATAATCCTTTAGGATGCGGCGTAGTTGTTTATGCTCTGAGTGATGGATTGTCTTGATGATGAATCTGAAGTCTCTCGAGTAGTAGAAGAAAGAGCCGCTCTTACCCGAAGATCCGAGCTCAGAAAGAATATATTTACCTGTGATTGACATCAAATAGTCGGCTGGATCAATGCCGAATAAAGATCTCAACTCTCTGAAAACTGCTGGAGAATAGTCTTTGAATTTGAAATCGTATTTTGAAGATGGCGTGAGCTCAGTTCCATCCATATCAAATGAGAGCTTTTTCGTTACCCGAAAGTCACTATCTTTGAGGTTACTCATTACTCCAGAGCAACGAGACACAGCCACCCTTATACCTGTGAGCATGTTGTATGCCATGACGAAGTTCTCGTGACCTTCGGTGATTTTATTGCCCATAACACATGCCGAATCTTCTATGAAATCTTTCTTTCTTTGGACTGTCTTTGTAACCATGGCTGTTTTCATTCTCGTTAATTCAGATTCAGGTGCAGAGATATTGCCACTTTCAACTAAATCTTCAGTAGTAGTCGATGACTTATCCTTGGGGTTTGGGCGTAAGAGGGTGGAGATCTTTCGTAGGCTATGGAATTGTGCGGGTGGAGGACGTTCGGAGAAGTCTGCAGATGTTTTAGCCAGGTAAAATTCTGTTGATGCTCTTGTCATTGGCTTCAGGTCATGCAGAGAGTGTCTTCCAGAACTTGGAGTTGGATTTACCAAGGTGTTGAGAAGTTGTTCGCTAGCCGTACGATTCACATTTCCTGATGGATTGTGGTCCGACGTGAGGCCAATCATCTTTCCTTGCGCATCTAAACCCTCTGAATCGGGAATATACAGGCGGGGATTCTCGAGCAGTGACTTCGCTGCCCCTTCGATCATGGTATTCCTGTCCAGTTCGGAGTCCCTGAGTTTTGTGTTTTGAATATTGATGGTGTGAGCTGATGCGTTAGGATTATCTTCGGCGATGGAACTTGGTACAGTTTCACCGCTGCAAGCCTCAGAAGTATCGGAGTTCGCTCCCCTGATCGAGTTAGAAGTTGGAGTAAGTGGGGTATCAGCGTTGTTATTGTTGTTGTGATTGCTATTGATGTGGGGGCTAGAGCTTGAGTTGGCGGAGAAATACGGCGGGCTGTAAGGCACATCAGACACGTCCAGACACTTCCTGGTAATTTTGTGAGGAGAAAGAAGACCTCTCTCGTTTTGATTTAGCTCAAATAAGCTCATTGGTGTTTTAGTTTTGCAAGTGAGGTTCCATGCAAGAAGCCAGTGAAAATATATTGAGCTCAGTTGATAAAAGATGCAAGTGTGATCCTAATAATGAGCGGTTCTTGGAACTTGGTTGTCTTTGTGGACCGTGGACTGTTTCAAACAAGTTGCTTCAGGTCAAATTGATCAGTGAGGTGAATGAAAAGATGCGGAAAGATCTGTCAGATCAACACAAGGATGAAAAGACCAATTTTGAACACAAATGAGTGAATGACAAAGTGGAAACCAAAAGCTTTTGGGTCAAGAAAATGAACAGAATTGATTGGAAAAGAATCAAAAAAAGAACAAAGGTCACGTGTCCGATCCGGGTCGTTTCTGTAAAGTTGTGCCTCAGATTTTCTGAATTTGAGCGTGATTGGTTCAGCTAAGCTTGTTCTCTTCAGTTGGTAAGCAAGAAAGGAGACTCAAAGACCGAAAGTCGAGCTGATATTTGTTGTCTTTGCGTGGTTCTTCTTCGATGAGCGGACACAATTTTGATAGGAGGTGGGACAAATGTCCGTGCGAAGTGCGGACTTGCAGACGAGAGAAATTTCTGGGTTCTGGATCTGGCGCCCCAAAAAATTCCACCAATTCAATTTCAAGAATTTTGAGGGAAGTATAGTATTTTAAAAATATGTAAAAGTGGATACAAGCTACTTTGAGATCCTGAAAATACAGGTGTTGGATTCACTGTAGTCGAAAAATTTGGTGCCAAGACTAAAGTCGTATTTCTCGGTCACGTGTCTGAGGTCTTCTACAGCTACGCCCCGTACCCCCGGAACTCGGTAGGGGTCAACATTTTTAGAGTAACAAGAATATAACAACAAGAACTAGAAAAACAGGCAATAGGGTGAAAAATTCCTGGTCAAATCTTTTGGAAAAAAAGCTTTTTTCATCATTATCATAATTCTCGAGCTGGGAAATAGTGGCTCCATAACATAATGGCCACAACTGGTCACACAATTCACACGTGACCGAGGGCCATGAGCGTTCCTCGGCATTTGGTTTTCTGATCTGGGGCCCCAAATTCGTTCGTGCCAGAACTGCTTGGCCAGCCTGCAGCCTGACTTTCAAGCTGTTGCACTTCAAATAAATTAAAGGTATGCCTCATGTAATTGCAGCAGTTTTTCTTGTATGCGCCTCCCAAAGTCTACCATAGTCCACCAAAGTTTTCGATATGACACATTTATGGTCAGGCAGATTCTTTGCGTTATCGAGAAGTATAGCTCAAATATAAGCGTGTTGAACATAAATAAAAATTATTGGGAAGGTGTAATTTTGTGGTCAGCCGACCGACGGTATCATACATTAAATAGTACATTTAGGATATGTTTCTACGTATATCTTTTGATACATTCTCAACCACTTTTCTTCTTTGTCCCTATTCTTTTTCTTCTTTCAGAAATGCATTATATGAAATACGTTGTGGCTCTTTCGTTTCTTTATTCCGAGGCTAACTCCTCTAAAGCCCAGCCGTACACGATGACTAGCAAATGTGAAGTTATCACGGCCAAAAATTTGGCAGAAGTTGCGGCCAAATACCTGAAAATCTTGGAACTAAATGATTACTGTGTTCTCTTTCGACTCGAGGATACCAAAACATTTCTTGCACGCAAAACGTTGAAGCGATTGAACATTGAAGTGCCCCTCGAAGCCTTCCTGAAGCTCACCACCAGGTCCAACTTTATCACTGGTACTGATTCGTTGACGTCTTCTTTCCACAAAAAGCTTTCAAAAAAGGGCAATGACTCTCCGTGGGTGGAATTTTACTACAACGAATTTGAAAACCGGAAGCTGGACGGCCCTGAGCCTATGTCAGTCTGTCATAGTGAGATTAACGGGGAGGGAGCCATCGTGAGTTTCCAAACGACTTATGCCAAAGCGGTTGGGTTTGGCGGCTCGCTTGGATTTGACTTCGATATTCAAAATATATTCTTTTCCACACTTACAGATGTTGACCTTGAAAATGGGTACGGAGAACTGTTTAAGATCCGGTGCCAAATCCAACACGGTGAAGTGGGCCAGCTCTTTTTGGCGAATACGGAATTCATCTACTTCACGCCATGGGACCGGATTCTTGTTTACGATTCTGAAACTAAACTGTTTTCCGAAAGCGGGGATTTCAAAAGACGAAGGAGGGAACGTAGAGTCTTGAAGGGCGGCATTGGGGATTGGGTATGTGCGAGCAGCGCGGTTGTGAAGTTGAAATGTCATGGTGGACAGAGCGAGATGGATTACGAGTTGTAAGTAGTGAGGTAAAACCGCGAAAGACACATGTTTCGGAATAGCTATAGACAAAAATCTTGAGTATTAAGAGTATTTAAGTTACTTGACAAATAAATTGATTAACGTTATCGAGAAACGTGTAGTTTATATGAGCTCTTAGCATAGTGCAAGCGTATCGAAATTGCAACATAGCAGGCATACATGCGCGCTCATTGCACACATTTGTGACGTCCCTCTTTCTTTTATGGCGAAATCGAAACGCAGGTCTAAGTCTGTATTTTTTTTCTATCTAAGAGAAAATCGTGCTGAAGCGAATTAATAAGAACGTTTAGCGAATACCTCTACGTATGAAAGTAGCGACACTGCCCAGAACCTTCCGAGCTGGTAGTTGATCATTTCGCAGCCTGGCCAGCCGTGCCGCAACGCATGCATGTCTCTCGGAGACTTCATCGAAATCCTTTTATGTGCAGGAGCGAGCCACCGAGCTGCCGTGCCGTGCAGTGGATGTCGCGAAGCCTCGTAAAGCTTAAAGATCATCAGATAAGCCTAGCCCAACTTAAGCATCTGCTGCGGACGTTCTTTTCCTTCTTGTCTCCATAGAAGCTTCAAAAAGCTGATATTCGCTCTTCGTCGTTGTTTCCATCGCTTCATACATTTTCTTTGTTGTAAATCGGTCGTTGCAAATCGGTGCTTTCAAATCATCTGGAAACACTGTATTGCTTAAATGGGTTTGACCAGTTTTTTCAAGCGCGGGCCGTCGGTCGAAGAGCAAATTCAGAAGGCCGGCTTTGAAATCTCAGAGTGTTCTGAAGAATGCGATAGCTGCACAAACTTTTTCCCGAAGAGCCTTTCTTTTAAGGACGACGATAACGCGTCCCTATTTGGATCTACGCTGGCTTATGGATTGCATGTGGTTGTTCCCACCAATAAGACCGACTGGCCTCATAACGCCACTGGCGAGTCACATACATTGGCACATGCTGTGGATAAATGGGCCGGAGATGCCAAATTTCCGGGATTGGGCGAGAGCTCGAAAATCAAAGTCACCGTGAGCTCGCTTTCATCGCTTAAGTTGGAGTCCGATCCGGAATACATGGCTCAAAAGCGTGGCGATCTCTTGCTTCTACCATTCTTCGTTTGGATTAGAAACGTTACGCTTGAAAATACGGCGGCGGTGCTTG
Source organism: Metschnikowia gelsemii (assembly GCA_030561745.1). Lineage (NCBI taxonomy): Eukaryota > Fungi > Ascomycota > Pichiomycetes > Serinales > Metschnikowiaceae > Metschnikowia > Metschnikowia gelsemii. The sequence goes on from JAKTYA010000226.1 coordinate 16,242, forward strand.
ATCGTGTGATTCCTGACTTGATCAAACTAAGAGACCAGCAGTTCACGGAGTTTCCTGCAACGCCCTATGCCGAGTATCCTGATGTCGAAGTTAAAGCTGACCCGAGCAAATCTTACGTGTTTCTCTGTTCACATAGAACCAGGGATAAGAAGTGTGGCGTCACGGCACCAATCATGAAGAAGGAAATGGATTTGTACTTACGAGACCTTGGGCTTTATCGAGATTTCTCCGATGATCGGCCCGGCGGCGTCCAGGTGGCGTTCGTGAACCATATTGGTGGCCACAAATATGCTGCCAATGTGATAATTTATCTTAAAGCGTCCGGGAAAAACATTTGGTTGGCCAGGTGCAAGCCGCTGAACGTTGTGCCAATCATCGATCAGTGTATTTTGGAGGACGGAAAGGTTTGGCCAGAAAAGGTGAGGCAAGTGCAGAAGTTCAAGGCCGTAGAGTGGTAGACATATAGTATTTATTTCAGTATTTTGAAACTAGTTCATTAATTTTTAGATACAGTCCGCAACCGCTAGGAGTGGTTTCTAGTATAAGTCCTTCATAATCCATCAGTCTCAAATATCAGTGACCTACTCTTGACTCTCGAAACTTCCAGATATAATGATCAATTTTCAATCCAAAGATTTCTCATAACAAAAAGCTAAATTAATGCTGAACCCCGGCAGAAAGATCTTGATCAAGACTTCTCAGCGTACACTTTCAAGATATTGATGCGCTTTTGCATGTAATCCCGAGACCCTTTTTCTAAGTCCTTGGCGTTTTTCGTAACGATTCTTTGCAACCTGGCAAGTTCATTCGTGATAAATTGTACGTCACCAGATACGAGTTTTGTTGCAATTTTCTCGTAGTATGGAAGCATCGAAACGTCGTCTCTGAGCCAGAGTTCCTCTTTCTCTACCAATGCATCTTTGCCGTGTTTGGCGACGTTTTCCTTCAAAGATTCAACTGTTTGCAAAAACCTCTCCTCGGATTCTGACGTCACAGAGAGAAGCGCCTCGTCAAGATGCTGGATTCGGCCTGCTTCATGTGTGAGTTCTCCTGAGTCACTTCGGCTTAAGCCTGTGTTTTCATTGACAAAGCTGAGCAAGGATGCCAAGCTTCTATCTTCAGTAAATGGAAGTGGCCGTTTAAGACCATCCTCGTCGACTTTACTAGGATCGAACAAGAGGATGGTAGGCATCTGGGAGACCCCGAACTGGCCGACTATTTTACCCACGTGTGCCTTATTGGAGTCCGAAAGATCCACTTCCGCAAATTTGATTGCCTCACCGTCCTCTGAGAAAATCTGGTTGGCGAGCTTTGTCCACATAGGTTTGAGTTGCTGACAGTATTTGCACCACGGAGCCGTGAACGCCACCATTGTCTTATGGTTTGTTCTAAGTACCTGTTCCAGGAAAGTCTCATCATTAACGGCTACGATACCAGATGGGCCTTCAAAATCAAAATCTTCAGGTTCGTCCTGGCTGAGTTTGATGCCCGACACTTGTTGCACAAAGTTGCTGATCGATTCTAGGTCTCTCATTCCTTCAAATTCCACCGGTTCGTTGTCGCCATTGAACATGAGAAGTGTAGGAAACCCTGGGATCTCATACTTTCTCGTCATCTTACGGCCATCTTCATCCCCGTTGATCTTTACGATCTGGATTTCAGGCACATCGGCGTATAATTCAGCGAGTTGTTCGATCGTAGGCATGAGGTTCATGCAATGGCGACACCAGTCCGCATAGAAGTCGACCAACGTGAATTTTCGGGACGTTATCACTACATCTTTGAAATTCTTATCGGTTATGCGCACAAGGTCCGAGGCTAGGCCAAGAGCAAGAATAAGGAAGAGCGATAAGTGCATTTTGGGTTCTTTGAAGTTGCATTAATTTCATCTAGAGGCAATGAAATCGCAGTTTTGAACTATGTACGCACGTGACACAAGCAGGCAAACGTGATTCAATGAACAAGGAACCTTGAGCAAGTTAGAATTATATTTCAAAGAGTTCCTTTTGGATCAACGAAAGAATTCAAGTAGTATTCGACGATAATATGTTCTCAGAAACAAATGTGTCTTGCTTCCAGCATAGCATAAATCTTCTGAGAGGAACCTGTGCCGTGCAGGCAATGATTATGGTGAGGGAGGTGGGGAGGGCCAGTAATAAAAGGTCGGAATCATTTCCCATGATAGAGGAGACAAATAAACCAGTACTTTGAGAAAGACCTTCGAAACCTGACTCTGACAAAGCTTCCCATTTTCATCTCTTCAAGGTTTTGTGGCTCGCCAGTGTTCTTCGTGAGACTCTTTTCCTGGACATAAGCCAGGTGTCCATCCATGGACCTTTTCCCGGTTTTCCTTCTCCTCGAAAACCTGTCACTTTTCTCCAAGTTATAGAATATGCACGCCACGGCGACACGATTGTTTCTCAGAACGACTCGTCTCAACCAGGTTTCGCTTACGTTCTTCACAAAAGATACTTGCCAACTATGTAAGAACGCGTCTGCTATTTTGCATAAGACATTACAAGCCAAAGAGTTCGATGCCGTGAAGTTGACTACCATCGATATTATGGATCCAGCTAACTCGGCTGCGTTCGACAAGTACTGCTATGATGTCCCTGTGTTGCATGTAGATCGGCCTGGCCAGAAAAGGCCCGTGAAGTTCATGCACTATTTTGATGAAGAAAAACTCTCGGTCGAGTTTAAGCGAGACGCGTAAGAGATGTTGAAAGAAATCAAACCTTACTTTGACTCTGATCAGCTATCTTTGAAAAGACCAAGGTGCAACCTATCCATTTTGATAGTGCTCAGAACTTTAATTATATGAAACACAATGAAGGTATAAGGAGAGGCCCTCGAACTTTGGCGACTGGAGTTTTCTCTCGAAAATTATTGAGGTAGTTTGCATTTCAAGAGTGTAGGTGGGATATCTATTAGATCCTTTATCTCCTCAGAACTCACTAAATCAATCTCAAGTGATGATCACTGGCATATATCAATATTTCATACTTCTTCTCCTGAACTAAGGCCTGTGCAGCTTACATACGCATTTCGATAATTGCAACTCCAATTTCAAAACTCTATTGGACATCTGGTTCCGTTCTCTCTCAAGCACAATAATATTTGAAGTTTGCTTGTCAAAGTCCCGCTTCAACCTGCCAAGTTCAGTCAAGTCTAAGTTATTCGGGTCCTCGATATTGCGTCTCCGGTATGTTTTCACCCACTTTCCTTGTTTGAACTCGATATTAGGCTCTTGGTTTGAATGAAGACTTAAGCCATTGATGCACTTTTTTGTGTGTTTGAGAAGATCAGGTAAGCACTTAAGGACCAGCAGTAGGCCTCTCTTCTCATTTTGAAGCGATTCGTCTTCCTCTTCACATGAGCTGCTGACACAGTAGTCACGTGCGGCCGTCACAACTTCTTGTTGAACAATTTGTTTTGCCGCATCTAACGAGTCAATGAGATCAAATGCGGTCAAAGAAAGTTGATCTAGTTCTCGATTTGGTATCTGACTCTGGACCTGAAGCATTGCATCCTTGAGCTCGATTGAGCAGCTTTCGATTTCCAGAAGCCAGTGCCAAAGGTCATTGAGGCGAGAATCTTGGTGTTCGGAAAAAGTCTCCATTGTGGAAATGTGTTGATTTATCAGATCTAAGTGTGATGAAGATGGCTTCTGCAAATCCTTGGATTGAAATGGGGAGATCTTTTCTATTAAGTAAAGGAAAAAGATTGGTAGCGGGAACTGAAACGGGAGGCGCACAATCGATCTCGCGCTAATCGCTCTCTTTTTGCAGCCGCTTTTGTTATACAGATGGTTCTTATTGGAGTGCGTCCTCACATATGTTGAGCGGTACATGTTATGGTAAAATTTTTGATCAACAAAGTTAATTTTAGCATAAATTTAAGGAGGAACAATTTCCATCCAGATTTTTCCAGCTCTTGGAGGTTTTCTATGGGGTGTTCGCAGTCTACGGATTGTTGGAAAATGGTCAGTGGGCTGATTCCATGGGAAGCATTTGCCTTTCGCACCTCATTGTCACAAATTTTCTTTTATTAGTTTTTATCACCGATAATCGGATAGAGCTATGAAATGACGAGCGGAGAGTTCAAATGGCCGCTATATCTTGGTTTACAACGAAAGTTTCGCTCGCTAACCTCTCCTTTCCAGAGTGTGAGATCCCCCATACCTTTGCTCTGGAGAGTCCAAAGGCTTCGGACTCATTCAAGCTAGTATTGATCTGGCTCCGGAATTATCGGCTATCTCGGCCAATTAGCACGATTAGCTGGGCATTTCATTGATCTGGAAGTGATCCAAGCTCTGTGATTGCTTGAATACTTCCCATTCTTCTATGAGTATAATCGGTGTCGCGATTGGCTAGTGTAATTCGTCTTTGTCAGATGGACTTTGAGAAAACGTCTATATATGGACTTTGAGAAAATGTCTATATAAGTGACTCTTTGATGACTTGGAAAAGTGATATTGATAGTCGCCAAGTAAATTTGTAGTTGTTTCGTATGAAAACATCGTTTAAAATGCAACGTGATCCCTTTCCCGAGTCTAATAAACGACTTCACCCTAACAGCTCATCAAATGCTAAGAAGTGACGTCGTTTATTTGTCATTTTGGGGAAAATATAATCGAAAGGTTCTTTTTTAAACTAAAATAAAATTCTGCACATAAAAGATAGATCATATCACATATCACGAGAGTAGAACTGTTCTTATCACGATGCAAGCCCCACCTTGGCACAGTACAAAGCACTTTTTTTTTATTCGTTAGTCATGTATTGGTACCATATAAAGGTACCCAATCGCGGGACATATGTGGTTGGGAAGGGCGTGGCCCACAAACCCAACCATCGTTGATTTCATTTGGCTATAGATACACTAGCCAACTTTCAACAGTTGGCCTTGTATCTCAGAATGTTGGCGTCTATTTTGATTTGAGTGGCTATGCACTTGTTCGCAACCTCGGCTCAAAATGTTTGGACTACAACCAAAGTCTTTGCACTGGATCTTCTCTGTGTACGAGTTAAAGTATAAAAGAATGTTTATTTTGAGATTAAACTATAGATTACATGAGCAGAAACATTTAAAACTATTTAGCATGCTTTGAAACCACATTCGTCCAAGATGATGAGATGTATCTACGGCATATATTAGATGCATCCTCTATATAAACTGTACTCCACACCAAGCACTAAAATCACGTGTGTATTTAGATCTGTATAAAGCTTTACAGAAAGACAAACCAGAACACTAATACTGCTTCTTGTTTCATAACATAGAAAATATAGCAAACCCATCGAATAAAACTAACATGCCTCGCCAGAAAGTTGCTTTAGTCACGGGAGCTTCTTCTGGAATCGGATTCGCCACGGCAATTGAGTTTGCGAAACGAGGATACAAGACATATGCCTGTGCCAGACGGATGGAACCGATGGAGCCATTAAAGAAACATGGAGTGAATGTTGTCACGTGCGATGTTACGCTGAGCGAAAGTGTAAATAAGTTGAGAGACCGGATCTCCTCAGAAAACGAGGGATATCTTGATGTCTTGTTCAACAATGCTGGTCAGTCATGTCTGTTTCCTGCGGTCGACGTCACCGACGAAAATGTTGCCCAATGTTTTGAAGTGAACGTGTACGCGCCGATCAGGCTCACTAGAGAATTCACTTCTTTGCTAGTCAAGGCCAAAGGTACTATAGGGTTCACTGGCAGTGTCTCAGGGCTCGTTCCGTTTCCATTCAGTAGTATATATTCAGCAACAAAAGCAGCGATCCATCAATATGCAGCCACTCTTCGTTTGGAAATGAAACCATTTGGCGTGAAAGTTGTCAATGTTATAACTGGCGGAGTGAAGACGAACATCGCCGACACGCGTGACTTACCGAAAGACTCCTGGTTCAATGTGCCCGGGATCCAGGCCGCGTTTATCGAAAGAAGAGAAATGGCTAAACGTAACAACCCTATGCCGGTCGAGAAATATGCTTTTCAAGTCGTGAACGATTTTGAAAGGCAAGCTTTGGGCGGGAAATTAAATGTTTACAGAGGCCAAATGGCTTTGTTTTTGGGGTATTTGTTGACCTGGTGCCCCAGATTTCTTGTTGAGAAAGCGCTTTTGAGGAAGTTCAAGTTGACTGGCGTGTTTGCATTCATCGCTCAGAAGTACTCGAAGGAGAAACTCGTTTGAGTTTATGAATTTTTTCTAAATATGCTTGTTTCCGCGGGGGAGATTGCGACAAAAGTACAACAAATACACTAAATGACGATTTAAAGCTTAGAAAACGTATCTCAACTTATTATTATAATTCCTTTCATTGAAGGAAACACTAAAGATGTATTGAATAAACCAAGACAATTTGCTTTGGAGGAATCGATTGATGATTTATGATATCCCAGCAAACTCGAAAACGATTTTCAAGCTTTTGAATACACAGAGCTCTACCTTGATAACCTCAGGATGCTATCCATGTGGGGTATGGTCAGAGTAGATCTTTCGAAATTCTCGCCAGAATTCTTCGTTGTTTCATTCTTTTTAAACTTTAATTATGTTTTATAAACCTACCCTGACCCCAGTTTCTTTTATATCCTCCATTCTCATTTTTTATTTTCATTGACTCTCAACAATTCATGCTAAGATCTAAACCGCCATTTACCAGAAAAGCGATTCTAGACTCAAATACCCTGCATTTGATACCTCAATTCACTTGCCGTTTGTACATTTTGAGGTAACCCTTCTTCAATGCTTTTCATAACAGCCTCAATACAAAGTAATGATTGCAAAGCATCATAACCTGAGCACTTCACTTCAGATTCATGTCCCGTAATCAAATTGACAAAATGCTCCAATTGAAGGTCAAATGGCTTGGGCAATGCCTGCACCATGTGCCCGAAGTTGGCTTCTTTTCCCTCAAACGATGAAGGGGGTGTCAATGCAGAAAAATCATTCATCGCGGATGAGCTTACACGAGTCTCAAGTTCCACCGCCGTACCGCTCAAAACTTCTGACTCCACCGGTTTCCACCACGATTTTTGAGTCTCATGAAGGTCTTTTTGATGATATAGAGTCATATCTGGCACAGAAAGCGTACCTGAACAGCCGAAAACTCGGTAGAACCCAGCCACATCCAGATTATATGGAATCAATGGATTTTCTCCCGTGCCAGCCTCGAAACTGAATGGCGAAGTCACGTTATCAGAACATAAAAATGTCCCGCAACACCCATTGGCAAATCGAAGTGTGAGCGCAGCCCCTTCGTCCACGTGATTATCTGCAGCTTCAGCCGAACGCTGGCGGGGTAACGCTTCTGCATAAACTCGTGTGATTGGACCTAAAAGATACTGCAATAAATCCAAATCGTGAATTAAATTGATCATGATAGTACCGCCCCCAGAAAATCGGGACCGACGCCAGGCTTTTTCGTCAAAATATTCTTGATGTTTCTTCAAGGCCCATACGCCCTGCACTGCGACAGGGTTGCCGATAAGCGCCATGTGTTGTTTGGTCATCACGATGTACGGGTTAAATCGGCGGTGGTGTCCAATCAAGAGCTTGACGTGGTTGGCTTCACAGGAGTCAATCAACCGTATACAATCTACTGCAGATGATGCCATTGGTTTTTCAATGAGCATGTGGATGCCATACTCAGCCAATAACAAGCCGATTTCTGCGTGTGAGTCGTTGGGCGTACACACGATCGCTGCGTCTGGAAATGCCACTTCATACGTATCACAAAATAGAATCATCTCTTGGATTGTGCTGAAATGCATCGTGTCGCATGAGCTCGCAACACTAGGCCCCTTAGCTGACCGGTCCACGATGGCAAAAAGCGAACAGTCCCCGCGCTTGATTACCAGCTCTGCGTGGCGTGGCCCAATAAGTCCCGCGCCTATGATTACAAAGGAAAGAGGCGACATTCGATAATGCAGACCTTTTTCTCTGATGGGAGGGTAGGAGGGGATTTTGAGTGTGTTTTTTCAGGTGTAAATTGTTGACCCTACTCTTGCTGGTTATTGAGAAACTGCGAGCAGCCTTGTTTGGATGTTCGTTGAGCTTTGGTATAGTGACGACCTGGGTCAGGGGAGCTGATTGAAACCTCAGCCTTTGATCCGAATCTATGGGGCAAGAAAAGTTTTAACAAACCTTTTGTTTGTTGTTTTCTGTAACTGACCACCTTTTCTCCTGTCTTCTACTCGGATATTAGGTTGATGGGATATGGGCGTCTTAAGTTCTTCCTTCAAAGACTCACACTCGTAATCAGAATTTTGATGCCCAAATTGGAAACCCCAAAAATGTGTTGGTTAAACTATTTTCTTTGTTGGTGACTGAACTGAACCTTGTAAGGAATTTGTGCAAGGATAAGTAACTGGAGGCACAACTGAACACTTCGATGCTTTCCAAGATTTCACCTAGATCTCAGAAAAGCCCGGCGGTAATATGGAGTGCGGGATTGGTCAAGGAGAAGTAGATAGGGAGAAGATCTGAATATATTTTCAAAGGCAAAGAATAAACGGACAGCTGAAGATGATGAGAGAATGTTGGTGGGAAAACAAAGAATGTGGATGGGGCGTTACGGGGCCGTTGAAGGATCGGACATCCAAACGTGCATGTCCACGTGGGCGCGGCAGGCTTATCTCCCATGCATTCAATATGCTTAGAACCACTGGAGCCACTGTAGCCACTGGTAGAGATAATGATGGTAACAATAGGTCAAATCGTAGGAGCTTACATCCATACCTTCGGTTCTAAAAGTTTTGTTGGGAACGAGCATCTTTGTCTTTTGTAGGGAGATTCGTACATTGTGTTCTGTTCACTCCGGCGCAGATGCTGAAGTCAAACAAGTATCAGGTATAAATATTTACTGATTTGTCACAGATTGGAGAGAAGAAAAGGCCTTCACAGAGAATACTTCCAATTGAAAAATAAACCTCAAAACAAGGGGCTCATTTTATCATGTCCTCAGTTCAACCCGTATCCCCTACGATCCTTGCCCCTTCTTGTCACCCCTCCCTTATCTTATCGCTCGATCTGCAAACATACTGCACAGAAAGAACCGTTTCCTCTTATCAAAGATCCAGCACCATCTTAGTGTGCGGCATGCGCGACCTTGTTTGGCTTGGCCGTCACTATAGCGAGTAAAGCCTTTCAGCATTTGACTCGTGCACTACCCAAAGACCTCGTGGCTTTTGGATTAACATCGGAGATGTAGCACTGCTGTGTAAAGGATTAACCTACACATAACACTGGACGTAATTCCTGGTGAAAATTTTTCTCCCACTTAATTAATTAGAGGATGACCTCTTTTCTTAATTAAGTGATGATCTCTTTAAGACTTAGTTAATTACTTGACTAGTCTATCTTTCACTAAGAACCTCTAAAGCAGTTTTCCTCTGATGACCCAGTCACCTAGGAGTAGTATATCCGGAGGACCTCTAACCCCTGGCTACCCAGGTGGATCCCCTCCTGGCAACCCTTCTGCTGAAGATGGAACAACCCCAGGGGACTCTTCTCCGGAGAGTCCGTTACCAGATCACAAGACCTGGTTCACTAAACCTGGAATGGATAAGTTCCTGATCTATGCTTTTGAGAGACATTCCTATGCGACTACTGCCGATACTCCGAGTTACCCGAAGTTTGATGTCACTGCACAGAATGCTCTCGCCCAACAACAGTCACCGTCTATGTGCGGAATCTAACAGCGCGAAAAGGTACTCACTATAATTCGAAGTATTCTCGATATGAGATCATTCAAGCCATATATGACTCTTGAAAATATCTGAAAAATTGTTAGTTATCCATATAGTCTTTGACTATTTCCTATGGTATCTTTTCAGGTAAAGTTCTAGTCCCAATTTCAGAAAAAAACCACGATATATCTACATGAGTCATCTTTTAATTGTCTGTTCACTCAACCACTGGATCCTACCAAACACCTTCATATATCTTCCAGTAATACCCAAACAAATTTCTTTCTCGAAGTCTCTGGTTAATTCGTTCTCCAAAACGTCAAAACTTGGCAGCAAGCTTCTCGCCTCCGAAAATTTCCTGGCGCAAATGTTCAATAACACCCCAGCCATACCCATTGGCAAATCTGCGTCTCACAATAATGTTATTATGTGCATCTGGTGGAAGATACACCAAAACTTTGCGCCAGTTGAGGTCACGCGCATGGTACTTTCGGGCGATTCTTACTTGCTTGTCCATGCGCCAATCGTAGTACTTGAAGAACTTAGACACGGTGCCTGTAGAAGTGTCTTTTTCTTCTGGAATATTATTGAAGTTGTAGAATTTGTCGTGGAATATCACAGGTGTTCGGCTATCTGGATCATCGATATAATCTCGTGATGGAATAGGGCATATAAGGGAGTTTATTGCAGATTCTACTGCAGATGCTTTAGGAGGAATGTTGAGAGACCCTGCCTCTTCGTCTCCAGTGTCCGTGGAATTTTTATCTCCGTCGTTCGTGTCGCTGCTCTTTGCATTAATTTTAGCATATCGTTTGATCTTTTTCTTGATTCTTTTTGGCCGTTTTTCCTTCGAGGGGCTCACTGCCTCCGTGTCCATATTGAAGATGCGTGCCAAAAAACTCGTGTACTTTTCAGTTAGGTTTATTTCACCGTCTTCCGGAATCTGTCCTACATCATCACCCGTAGCATTGTCTTCTGTTTTAGGTTTCTCGTCGGGTGAATCTCCGTGTACATCCAGCAGGGTTGATTCATCGCGACTCAACTGACTTTGTGTTTCGTCTCTTTCTTCCATTACCTTCAGGTGGTTTTTGAGATCGCGCACATCTCCGAGCGCCTCCCAGTCTAAATACAACAATGCACTTGTCCGTAAAGGAACGATTCCATCGTTGACTGCGTTCGCGTATACCACACGCAGCTCGAAATGTCTAAGCGCCGTTCGTACGAGTTCATCAGGGAGTGTTTCCAAGATAGGGCGGACCATGCCAAATCTCTTTTCGCCATGACGTTTGACGTTCGGTAGTTTCTTCAGAAGCGTCAAGTCACGGCCAGTTTTTCCCAAAGTGCCCAAATCCAAAAACCACAGAATCCAAAGACTCATTTCGCTAATAACCCCAAGCATGGGACTGGCCAAACAAACAAAATGTTTTAGTTCGATTCCTTGCTTTTCGAAATAGTCCTCTCCATGTACGTTTAGAATATGTTTGAGTGCATATAATTGCACGGGTCCACCTAGAGAATGGCCCACAAACGAGATTCTTGCCACTTCGTAGTTATTCTCTCGAAGCTCGCTGATCAAACTGGTCACATAAGTGGAAACTCCCACGCCTAATCTATGAATGCCTTTTTCCGTACGCCCGGCATTTCCCCTATATCCCTCGATCAAGTAATTGTCAGATTGAAGACTCAGGAGCATGTCTCGTAGGTATAGCATATCTGCAGTCAAGTTGGAAAATATGCCATGGGTCACGATAACTAAGTGTACGGGTTTGTTTCGTAGCCTCGGAGTTTTTGTCCAAATATCATTCGTATCCCGACACTCTATACTCAATCCTTCATGATTAACCTCACCCCAGGATGGATTGTGATAGTACTCTTCAAAAGGCAGCACAAACTCACCTTTGCTGAGTGATGTGAGGACCAGGCGAGAAACACGGCGCATCTCTGCTAAGTTGTCGCCTATCATTACCACAAACAGGAGAGATGCATGTCTATTCAACACTATCTGGCACATAAGATCACACGTCCATTCATATGTTGCCGAACCATCTGCGTTTGTATTCACACGGCTATTTTCGTTCAAGAATAGGTGCACATTGAATGTTTGCCCCGGTTTGATTGTATTTCGAAAGCATACTTCAGCGTTAGGCTCCAGCGAACAGCGGTCAAATTTGATGTGTGGGTCATAGTTGGCGGGGATAACATGACAGTATAAGATGAAGGGACCATTCACTAGATGGAATGCCCGTAGCCCGGTCTTTTCGAGGTTTTTCACCCGAAAGAATATCTCTGTACGCTCCGGATCATGGTTCGTAAAACTGATTTTGTATCGACATATATCTCCCAATCGAAATTTCTTTTTATCTTTATACCAAAGACTGGGCGACAGCAGCATACTGGTTTATACACGGGTGTTCTGGAACTGTCTCTGTGATTAAAACGCCCCCGATCTCAAGACTCCTTTGATTGATTTCTCAGGGCTAGCAAGAAGAATTATGTCACCCGGTCTTCTTTCTCAATGATGAATATGATCTCAAATGTATTGTATTGTACGAATTGTCTGCATTTGAGTTCTCGGTTAATCTCGGTCTGGGGAAGCTGGGCATTCACTTCACTATGCCTGACTGAAAAGCGCAACTTTGCATGTGAGGCTTGCGGCCCATATAGCAAAAAGACCCTGCTTACCGGCCGGCCCGCCCTCCGAAGATACAGAAGGTTTGATGCAGGTAGACGCATGTTTTAGACCAGCATCTAATTGTGGGGCTTTGAATCTGTATGCCAAATGTACAAGATACAGTATTACAGAAACATAATTGTAGGTTGTTTGAAACGTTATATATATTTTTTTTCTTTCAAATTTTTCAAATTTGTCTACTTACCCATCTCTCTACTAATCTATTTTTATAGTAAATTGTTTCCTTGTGCGCACATCTTTGGGGCACAACTTAACTCGCGGCAGTTTGCAGCAAATTTGCAGCTTTCTAAATATATCCACGTTGAGAAATTGATTTGAGTCATAATTGAGGCATATTTTAGCTAAGGAATTGTTGGGGTGAAGCAAGTTCAAGAATCATTCAAATGAGAATCTCCTTAAGAGTTCTGGGTTTCGCGAGTTACATCGACCATTTTAATCAATCCTCAACAGCATAATTAAAGGCTCCAATAACCCTACATCAGTACATGAAGATTGGCCCTATCAGGCTGATTGACCAGCTCTCTGCCCAATGCAGCTCTAGGTCCGGCGAGGTTAAGATTCCCGATTATCAAGTCTGGTGCGAGGCCCCTGCTTTATAATAATACTCGGTTTCTTCAGGAGAGGGGGTCGGAGGAGGGAGAGCACCAAAGTTTAGGAAACCGAAGGTATTGATACTACTAATTTCTTACAGCTTTACAATATGACAAGAGAGAGAAGTCTTGGCAATTGATAGAGTAAAAGAAACGGAAAGATTATCTGAAACCCAAATCAATCCAACTAATTAACAATCCTGAAGCGCGAGCCCACTTCAAAATGAATCATCAAACCAAAAAATAGCAGCCACGAAGCCAGTAATGCTACGTGGATCTTAATAGGAAAGCCTCAACTCTTTGGTAGAGATTGACTTATGCTCTCTAAAATATCCTGATCGATTTATCTCACTTATTTGGCTAGTATACATATAGAGCCCCCAAACCATACAGCTAAGATCAACTTTGCCTAAAAAGCAAATATCACACTTAGCGACATAATCACTTTATTAGACTCAATAGTTTGGCTTAGATTGAAGAGGGACTTTCAGATTTGGAATCAGGGCTTAATATGGATTGTTGTGATGTAAACTCATGGCTATAAGAGAGACCTTAGTCTCGAAATACATATCAAACATTGAAGTTTCTTTACAGCATAATCAATACTTATCATTGCTCAACATTAAAAGCCTGGCAAAGCTGAAAAATGACAAGATACCTAAACTGCTTGATGTGCCATGTCTCAATCCCCTTTCAGAACTTTCTTCCAGGACAAAAGCAGACAAAATGTGTAGCTTGTGCGTTGCTTCACGTATTTGAGTCTCTAGTATCTCACGAATACTACCAGGCAAAGAATTCGACTCTTCAAGAACATCTTGCCAATATTGCAACCCACGAATACTCAAAGAGACCACTGCTTCAAAGTCTGGGACCTTGGGATCAGGGTTTCCATAGGAATCGTGAAGAGCCAAAAGCCTGAGATTGAGGTTTGCTATACCGTTTACCACACTTTGCTCGGAGCTCGTGAGGCTGTAAAACCTCAAGTATCTCACAGTATTTGACATGACATTAAACATATACTCGGCAAACCCGATCTGCTGTATTATCTCGATGGATGGGGCTAGTTTCTCGGCTTTATCAATAATCTCGGAAAGATTGTTAGCTAGCCAATTCTCTAGAGTCTCGAAGCTGAGTATGTCGAAATTAGGTCCTGACATGAATACCCTTAACCACCCCACAAACCTTGCTAACTGTTCTTGGACATCCTCTATGGACTTTTCAACGCCTCGTGTTTTTGATTGCATACCAGTTTCTGTCGAATTTTGCTGATGATTAAGGTGTGCCGAGAAAGGTTTTGACATATCATCAACCGACATGTCCATCAGGTTTTCCAAACCAAGACCTCCAGTAATTGCCATTAAAAGAAGTAAAACTGAAGTTAACTGTGCTCTCATGCTAATTGATGTTTGGCAAATGAACATTTAAAACCTTCAGTGACATGGGGATTGGCGTACGCTTTTATAGGAGCCCTTCATTTTGACAGGGACCAGTTTCGGGGATGAGGCTGTAATATTATCGTGACGATACAAATTCATGTCATTATCATGTCCGGCCAAACTCTTTGGCAGGCTATGTTTCTTCAAAAATTGTTTTTGTTCCTCAAGAGAAAACTACATCAAGCACTGCATTCATACATATCTCTTCGTTCTGTATTCAGTCCAACCTATCATCTGACACTATTTCTTTATCGGGACTATATTGGCCATCAATGTAGCCACCTGAATCCTTCTATCAATCTTAGTCCGCACATCTGTAGCAGAGAATTTTAGGTCCTTGTTGCTTTGCCTTATCTCACTTGTGGTTGCAACTAACTGGAAAGTAGCTGAAACTTAAACACTATTGTGTGAATTTTGACACACGGTTTTTCTAAATCCACTCACTTGATGTTTTACCTGCATCGGCCGTATTTACTGTTCTAGCAGTCATTTTGAGATAAATCTGTGCCGGTTCGCAACATAGTTGAATTGAGCTCCACTTCTCTCGATATCATCGGTGAATACGACATATGAATTTCTGTTCAGCAAAGTCTGATTCATGCTTAGCGCTTCCACCTGAAACTTCCTTCGCCGAATCCTTCTTTGTAACTTTCAATTCGAGATTCATGAATTACAATGTTATCTTTTCGTCAGCTGAAATTCTTATTTATTCCTCTGCAGCTGTACTATTCTCTACTGCGGATTTATGTTTTCGATCCTAACTTCCTAATCAATCTACGTATACGTACTTTATTTGCAAAGCAAGTTTCAGAACCTCAATCTGAGACGCCAGAATCATTTACGTTCGCTAATTTTCTCCTCTTCATGATGGTTTCATCTACGCTTGGTGAGTTTTCGGTGCATGAAGCCTGGGAAGACTTTTTCGGGCTTGAGGAATTCTGTTTCCTTGCATGCTTTTTCAATTTGCAAATTCCAATTTCGGAGATTTTTTGGTAGCTCGATGCAGTATGACTCGAGGCTCTTGATGAGATTCTCTTGACTTGTCTTTGGCTCAGCTCTCCTGATGAATGCGTACCGTGAGACTCGGGCTGTACTTTTAAGGGAGAAGCTCTTTCTCGCATCCTTTTGACTGCCTTGCTTGTAGAAAACGAGAATTCTACTTTTTCACGATTATTAAGGCTGCATGATTTGATGGGTGAGCTAGCCATTGTGCTGCGTGGTTGAGACTCCTGCAAAAATTGGTGAAATTCCCAATTAATTTGTGAAGAGCAAATTGGCAGCAATTCCCCAGAAGATACCACACGTTCCGTGGATACGCCATCTTCATTGCTAGTCGCCGGCTTCGGAAGCCTTTTGTACTTCAATTTCTTTTTCAGATCGTATTTCAAAGGCGAGCTCTTGGACATTGCTCTCACAGAAACAATAGAGTTCCTTTTTACCTCTCTATTCTCTTCACTGAAGATTTCCACTTTCTCGAAAGAGAGGGGCTCTGTCTCATAGTAAGAAGATAGCACAAACTCCTGAAAGAATTTAGCACTTGGTATCCGTGAGCTGCGTCCACTACCCCTGGGAAGTGGGTGCTGGTTCGAGTTCTTGTTACTTTGCCTACTTGATAAAGTGGTAGCCACAGCTTTAGGCAAATCCAAATTACTCATCGTATTCTCTTGTTACTTTGTGAGGGCAAAAGAAAAAGGGTTTGTCATATTTCTCCTTGAAGAAGCATGGGTGCAAGATCTGGTTCCTCGCGTGGTGTACAGGTGTTGAGCTTTTCAGTAGTGTGCAGATCAGGTTCGAGGGAACGGCAGAATTTACCCCGTATGAGGACATTAGATGTTCTACTACGAAGTTTGGATCCGATTGAAATACGTCTTGAATAAATATATTTCGAATTTAGCGATTCAACATGTAAATTTTTCATCTCTAAATGAATATCCGCATAGCAAAGAAGCGTTTGTTTAATTCTCTTGAAACACTTCCTTCAAGAAATTCTCCTCCTCGGTAGTATGCATAGACTTGGAACCAGCTGCAACAGATGCAGAAGGATCTCTTCCGGCATAACGCAACAGCAAGTCCTTGTAGTTCTCGGTCTCGGCCAATGTAGTGGCGATACGTGGAGCCACGAAGGAGTATGAACCCATATTCAATGGTTCCTCTTGACACCAGACCAAGTCCTTGATGTTAGGGTAGCTGTTTAAAGCGTCGCGAATCTGGGCGAATGGGAATGGGTGCAACTGTTCAATCTTGATGAATGCGGTTGTTTTGTCTTCAATTGAAGCACGCTTTTTGTGCAAGGCAGTGAAAACTTGACCACTGCAGAAAACAACACGCTCAATACCCTCCTTATTGTGAATAGATTTACCCAACTCCTGGTCCTCAATGATCCATTGGAAATGAGATTCGCCTGTGAACTCGTCCAATTGAGATTTAGCCAATGGGTGTCTCAACAATTGCTTTGAGAAGAAAAGAGCCAATGGTTTTCTAAATTGTCTATGCATTTGACGACGCAACAAGTGGAACAAGTTAGCTGGGGTAGTAGGGTAAGCAACTTGCATGTTACAATCTTGATGTTGTCTTTCAAGCTTCTCTGGAGATGGGAAAAAACGTGGATCTTCATTACACATTTGCAAGTATCTCTCAATTCTTCCAGAAGAGTGCTCTGGACCTTGACCGTCGTAACCGTGGGGTAAAGACAAAATCATACCAGATCTCTGCTTCCATTTGGATTCAGCAGCAGAGATGAACTGGTCAACTATCACTTGGGCGGTATTAGCAAAATCACCAAACTGGGCTTCCCATTGAACCAAAGCGTCTGGGGAGAACAAGGAGTAACCGTACTCGAATCCCATAACACCATACTCCGACAATGAAGAGTTAGAGATGTCAAAAGCACCTTGGTCCTCCGACAAATGCTTCAATGGAGTGTACACTTGCTCAGACTTTTGATCGTGCAAGACAGAATGACGTTGTGAAAAAGTACCTCTCTCAACATCCTGACCGGATACTCTGACGTGGTAGCCTTCCAACAAAAGGGTACCGAAGGCTAAAGCCTCACCGGTGGCCCAGTCGATGCCCTCGCCGCTGTCGACAGTCTTCTTTCTGCTGTTCAAGATACGCTTCAAGTTTCTGTGGACTTCGAATCCCTTAGGTGCTTGAGAAATCTCGGTACCAATCTTCTTCAAAGTCTCAGCATCGACAGCAGTTGGAAGGTGAGGCAAAACTTCAGTAGCCAATTCCTTAGGAGACTTGAAATCTTCCCATGGGGTGGTCAACCACTCCCTGGAAGTTGGCTCATACTCCTTGGACTTGTTGAAAGATTCTTCCAAGATATTCCACACCCACTTCTTGTGCTCCTCAATGTCCTCTTTGGTAAAGCTGCCCTCATCGAGCAATTGCTTGCAGTAGTACTCGAGGACAGACTTCTTCTCGGCAATCTTCTTGTACATTACTGGCTGAGTGAATGAAGGCTGGTCAGTTTCGTTATGACCATGCTTTCTGTAACCCACAACATCAATAATGACGTCAGAGTGGAAAGTGGCTCTCCAGTCAGCGGCCAAGTTGAAAACAGAGTTGACAGCTTCGATGTCATCGGCGTTCACGTGGAAAATTGGAGCGTTGATTGACTTAGCAATGTCCGATGGGTACAATGTAGATCTAGCAAAACGAGGATCGGTCGTGAAACCAATCTGGTTGTTGATGATGATGTGAACAGTACCACCTGTCGAGTATGCGGGTAAGTTGGCAAATCCCATGGTCTCGTACACAACACCTTGTGCGGAGAAGGCGGCATCACCATGCAACAAGATAGGCATGGCCTTCTTGTACTCGCCAATATCGTTCTTATATTGTTGGATAGCTCTGGTCTTACCCAAGACAACACCGTCCTCGGCTTCCAAATGAGATGGGTTCGCAACAAGAGACAAATTGACGTGTTTTCCAGAGGTCGTTGGTCTTTTATAGTTCATACCCAAATGGTACTTAACATCACCACTTCCTTCGTCAAACTCCTTAGAACCGGTGAATTCGGAGAAAATTGACTCGTTGGGCTTACGCACAACATTCGACAACATGTTCAATCTACCTCTGTGGGGCATTCCAATAACGACATCTTCAACACCGTGCTCGACAGAAGTATCGATCAAAGCCTTCATACCAGGGATGATAGCCTCGGCACCTTCAAGGCCAAAACGCTTATCGTTAGGAAATTTCGTTGCGAGGAAGGATTCAAACGAGCAAGACCAGATTAAACGGTCCAAGATTTGTCTTTTCTGGTCAACGGAGTACTTGAATGGCTCAGGGATCTCGATTCTTTCTCTTAACCAATCACATTGCTCCTTCGACGGAATGTGGATATACTCAACACCGTAAGACGAGCAGTATAAGTTTTCACAGGCATCGATGATCTCCTTAAGCGACATGGACTTCTTGCCATCTTCAGCGAAACGTGGCAAGATTCCAGGACCAAGCGTAATCTGCTTGTTCATGTCAGCGTCGGTAAAACCATAGTGTTCCAAGGTTAACTCTGCAGGCACGTTGCCCTGAGTACCGAAAGAAAGACCCAATGGATCAATGCGTGCCTTTTGGTGGCCTCTCACTTGGTAAGCACGCACAAGAAGCTGTACTTTCAAATGCGTAACGACATCTTGGCTGTGTGGCTGAGCGCCGGGATTGAAACCCACGCCAGCTCCGCCGGTGGGAACCGGAACAAGTGTTGGCGGAGCGGAGAACGCAGCAGAAGGGGAAACTCCGCCATCCAAGTTCTTGAAGTAGGCATTCCATGAAACGTGCACGCTCGAAGGATCTTGACGCCACGCCTCGTACATTTCTTCGACGTAGTTACTGTTATTCAGCTGGAGAAACGAGTCGGTAGCCAACGACCGGGTAAACTTGACCAGTTGGTTTTGCGCCAAGCCCATGGCTCTATGGGCCCGAGCCCGGGGAATTGCTGTTTTAAATGCTCTAAGCATGGCCCTAGAAACAGAAAGGGATTAAAGGGGTTGAAAGCTTTTTTTGGGGGAATAAAACTATAGTTTTTTTTCCTTTAGCGGGGGTAGATGTGAGCTGTTATATTTTTTTGTAATGAAATTTCCGGCCCCGGGATTGGTGGTGACGCCCGCGACATTTTGTGCACCCCAGTCCAGTCCTATAATGTGACACCCTCAAGACAAATCAGGGGAATTATTTGTACGAAAAAATTTTCACGTTGAATTTTGAAATATATATAAGGTCATAAATGCAATTAAATTAAGATTGTTTGGAAGTTTAAACCACAAATATTTCTATTATTGAATAGAGGGAGGTCAGCTAGAACCGGCAAAACAATGCGACAATCAATTATTTGCGTCTCAGCACCCCCGCGACATTTCGTTTACTTGTGAAGAGAAGGGAAGGGTTTTTTTATTTTTTCGTTAATGACCTTGCGCCGCTCCCGGGCTGTCCCGGGCTTGCTCCAGTAACTATTAGAAACTGCTGTTACAAATTCAAGGAGTAGAAGCCAATTTCCGTTACCATGATAAATGGTAACCTCAAATTAATAGCGGGCGGCTCAGAGGGACTTGCACTAGATCTATCTCGTTTTCTCTCAAAAGAACTGGGATTTTGAGAGCCGCCATAGAGTCTGGACGGATTCACACTGACGCTCCGTATGAGATGCACGGGTGTCTGTGGGCTGAAGAAGAGTAAGTGTGTTTTGTGAAACTTGTTCCATTTGTATAAGTCTATCACTAAAAGTTATATATCTAGTCAAAAAGGTATAGCATTGTGATTTTGTGGCTCTTTCTTCGAAACTGACGATATCTTCAAGCGTGAATTAAGTTTAATTCCACGGATCTGTGCGGATCTCCGCAGATTCTATGCGTGTCGCTGTTAAATGCACGCCCTTGAATTTTCGCGGCAAAAGGCTTGTACCTATTTCCCCACATATGTCAAAGGCCCTGAAACTAATTAACTTTCCTTGCTGTGGCCTTCATAAACATAAGAGGCTAGCGATATCATTGCAAAAAATCACATCGAGCTCGAATCATTTACTCTTGACTTTTCTTCTCTGGATTTATTTTTGTTTAATTCTTATGAGCATGTCATTTTAGCTCAGCCAGTAAGCATCAATGGAAATCAAAACTGGTGAACAACAAGCACAACATTTTTGTTGGAAGACTTGAGTCCAAAGACGGACAGGACTTCTAAAGGTGCTTCAATCATTGATAGACTCATTCAATACTCGCACTTTTAGCCAAATTGATTTTAGCTCTCCATCTCAAATTTACGAATAAACCTCTGCGAGGGGAAATCTTTTCGTTTCTTAAAATAAGTAACCAGATTCAGGGTAGAAATCGAAAAGGTTTGCCACAAGAGGTTCCAAGCGTAAATGTTGAAAACAGCTACTCAGAACCTTTCGAGAAAATTATTGTGGACAAAAACTGAGATGTGTTAAGCTCCCCATCGTGAGCGAAACTTCCAAATTCATTGAGCTGTTGGTCAATCTGTCAAGCACTAGATCCATATCCTCAACTTGTTGCATTAACAAACGCAGCTCCGTAATACCAATGGAAATTCTAAAGCCAAAAAATGATACTGCTTAACAAAAATATCAGTCTTGGAGTAAGCATGTAAAAGGCAAGATCGATTCCTGGTAGACCATCCACATATCGTCTTGATACTTGATAATCTGGTCATGAAGCTGCCTAGGTCGTATGTCTGTTATCTAGCTATATGATCGTAAGCAATTGTGTTTTCATTTTGGCAAGTTTTCACCTTACAAACGATCAGGATTAGGCCTGCTTCGAATGTCATGACCATCGCACTAGCTGCGCCACCCAAAATGATAAAATCATTGTTTTTGAATTTACCGTTCTGGAAACATGAATGCATTTTAGCGTCCAAATGGTCAAGTCTGTGTTGATGATGGCTTGAAGCGGTGTCTCTAAGAATTTAAATCCAGGACACTTTTTAAAATTTGCGAGGAAAATAAGGATTCCAAGCAGCTAAGTGAGCCGAGGATAGAAACAGACTCCAACTTCTTGGTTTGCCAGATGCCTCAATCACTGAGCATCGAATGCAGCACCACTTGAGTTACAAAAACATTATATGACGTCCTTTGCTATACATTTAGATGATATACACCAAAAACGACGCGCTTGGGCTTCGAGTGATTAACCAAAACGAAGCAGAGCTACTTAAAAGTGCTTGATTGTTGGTGATTGAATGTTGGTGATTGAATGTTGGTGATTGATGTGCAGTTCATGGATACTTAAACATATGTCTGACGCGTTTGTTGTGGCATCAAAAATCGGGCTCGTTTCTAGAATTGCGTATTTGGCTGCAAGTTGATGTCGCATTTCATGTTCACCAATTGTCCCATGAGACCCACGCATAGTTAATGAGTTGGTACCTAATCGACTTTAATGAGAATACTTTGATAAACTTACTAACACCCATAAATGATTACTTTGAAAGGAGCCTAATTGAAAGAGCTTTGGTGAACTTTATCTTAAAATCTGCCAAAAATCACCAGTAGCAAAGTCAACAATTCTCATAAATCGTCACCTCTCTTTCCCTTTTCAATTGCCTGTTGATGAGGCTTTCGATATATCGCGCTGGTTTCAAAGCCCATGTCTCTCAATAGCTCGGCCATTTTTTCCCGCACAACATTGACCCCTCTAACCATGTCCATCAAGTACTTCTCCTCGGCAAACTTTGGACACTCGCTCAAATCCAAACTTGTCAAGTCCTCATCCATAAATTCAACTAGTGCTTTATACCCCTCAATATCGGGGTTGAAGATTTTTGCATGCAAAGATGCCACCACTGGTGTTCGAAGCTTCATTAACGTGATCGAGGCTGCTTTGAGCTCCATTTTTCTCTTTGTGGGAATTTTGTGCTCCTCATAGTCTTTTTGGTAGAGCAAGTCATACGTTTCTCGTAAAGTAGAGTCCACTGAACCAATGCTTTCGACACCATGATGATTGTCTGCTAGTAAAATCCTTTCGAAAAGAAGGTTCTGAATCTTAGAATTCGCCTCTGTAATATTTACTTCGTCTTTTCTCAAGTCCCAAAACAACTGTTTCGCATCAGAAGAGATCGAGGTTGAACCTCTCAAGAATTCGAGTGGCGGTAAAACAAAATTCACGTTTTGTTTGACGCACAACAGATCAGCTATTTCCCAATCTTTCTTTGAAGTAAACCTGAATTCTTTGAAAATCGACCCACCCGCTGGAGCCATTGCCAGCGCCTGTCCAGTTTTAAAGCGATCAGAGACTTTTGTGGCGGCAAAATCTGAAGATATTCCAGGAGCAGTGGCGACAACGCTCGTGGTCGCTGACCTACCAGTGGGGCTCGCAGCGACAAATCCGACGAAAAGTAAGAAATAGTGGACAACTGAGATTAAATTCATGGTAAATAGGAGGCGAAGAGGCAGTATAGTCTTAATAAAATCTAGAGTGGTCAGTCTTACCTTTTTATACTTCCTCAACACAGGTGAATTCTTGAAAACCTTGAAGAGGAGAGAGCAAATGACAACGTGTCCAAGTTGAACTTCTGGATAGATCAATGGTTGATTCAAAGAGACAATAGAATATCTTCACAGCTCTAATGTTACCAGAATTTTTCATATTATTCACAGTTCCTCGCACGCGAGCTCATGGCTTTAGAACAATGGAAAGACAATAGTGAGGCATTATGAATGAAACGGTCTTTCAATCTCGGATCCAACAATTAAGTTATCGAGGATGGACAGGCTCTAATCGAGAAAGCGTTTGTGACATTAAGAGTGAAAATACTGACATGTGCTGAGCCATTTAGCGTGGTGACTTTTAATTAGTAGTGTGGAAGAAAGACCAACTCATATGGATAAGAAACAGGAGGGATACTATATTGAGATCCTGCGAGGTTTTTTCATTTACTCATTGCTAGCATTGTAATTTCTGTCAAAACGAAAAGAAATTCTGACTTCTTTTTTTATTTGCTTAACGGATGTTTCATCCAGATCAGTATACTACAGCTCTGACTCTGCAAGTCATGGACAATGGAAGAAAATGGCCAAACCTTAACAGCCTCATATGACTCTTTTTTTCATTTCTCCTCAAGACTTATAGTGACCAAATACAAGTTTCAATTCTTATATCTAAAGTTCGGGCATCCAAGAAGCTTCTTCCAAAATCAGTCTATTCAAAGAGAACTTCTCTCAGAGAAAAATTCATTTTGCTGTCCTGAATTCGCATCCAGCATGAAATACGATCCTACAATGGCAAAGATAACAATGCAAGCAGTGATACTTGGTACTCAAAAAACATTTTTGTGCAAAATACTGAACAATGCCTAACTCCTTTCAACGAAACCCGTTCAGCCAATAACTTAAGGCGTATTGCAAACAATTCCGCTGAAACATTCTTCCATCGAGCGGTGAAAAACTCAATAATTGCGAAATGAAAGTTCATGTGGGGTAGATCACAAATAAAGGGAAGACTAAGTGAATAATCTCTGTCTTTCAGAAGCCACTGGTAATCTTACACTCTTCTATTGTCTCTTTGTACGCACAATCCATTGGACAATGAGTTTCAATACAACGGACTAAACTCAAAAGCGAAGACAGTCACCAGCTTCATTCTCTCCTGTAGTCTACAAGGGAATGGATACTATAAATCTGGATGAATTTCGGCTCGACAGAAACTGCCAGTTTACCCTTCCAAAGAGGCAAAAAGGGACTCATTTACGGAGATTCTATTTGCACGCGATAGACTATTTGCAGATCAACATGTATTCGTGATAACGAAAGAAGAGCACTAACTAAAGAGCGAGAAGGGGATTACTTTCCAGCGGAAACGATCCCCCTATATAAATATTCCAGAGAATACCTCGGAAAGAGACTAAGTAACAGAGTTTGCCACCCGACTGCATGACAATGGGACTGACCAGCAGGAATTACTCATCACGCCACAAATGGTCATTGACCAACATGCGACTTACCAAGGTCACATGACCATAGCAGTCGATTGGCAATCTAGACCAAGACGACGGCATAGCAGTAGTATGGGGTACTTGATATGAACAGGGATTTTCGGCGAGTGCGAACAAATTCAAAGGTTTCAGCTATTTTTGCAAAACAACAGACATCGTAACTCAACTCAATAGGTCAGAAGCGTCTCTTCAGCCGGTTCAACTTAATCTCGTCGAGGAATCCCTGGGTGACGACGAAGTAGGGGATGTGCGTGCTCGCTTCCAAAGTAGATGAAAAAATAATCAAACTTGATCCATTAAATCAAAGGCAATTTATTGATTCATGCACTAAAGCGCGTGTGAGACAAGCGCCCATTTTTTAGTTAAGTAAGCTTCCCAATTAGGACACTTTTAAGAAAAATACACTTCCTAATTAGAAAGTCTTGGTAATTGCATTTCCGGATAAGGAAGTTTTATGTCCTGAAATTCCCAGAAAAAGTGCGCATTGTTCAATTCCCAAATATTGGAGTTTGACTGTAATTGGAATCGCGTATTTGGCTGCAAATAAATGTTGCATTTCACATTCACTAAGAGTCTCATGAGACACATGCGACTATTAAGGTGGTATATAATCAACACAAATAGCAATATTTTGATTCATCAGCTACAAAGGATGAATTATTAAATTGATAGACGCTATCGAAAGACGTTGGTAAATTTTTTTTCGAAATTTGCAAAAATATCACCCGTAGCAAAGTCAGCTATTTTCATGGATCGTCACCTCGTATTCCCATTTTAACGTGCGGTCGATGAAGCTTTCGATATATCGCCAAATTAAAAACTCTTAATGATTCCGCCATTCTTTGCCGCACAACATTGACCCCTCTAACCATGTCCATCAAGTACTTCTCCTCGACACACTGTGGACACTCGTTCAAATCCAAACTTTTTAAGCCCTCATCCATAAATTCAACTAGTGCTTTATACCCCTCAATATCGGGGTTGAAAACTTTTGCATGCAAAGATTCCACCACTGGGGCTCTAAGCTTCATTAACGTGATCGAGGCTGCTCTAAGCTCCAGTTTTCGCTTGGTGGGAATTTGGTGCTCCTCATAATCTTTTTTGTAAAGCAAGTCATAAGTTGCTTCCAACAATGAGTCCACTGAGCTAGTGCCTCTCGTATTTTTATGAGTGTCTGGCAGCAAAATCCTCTCGAAAAGAAGATTCTGGATCTTGTTATTCGCGTCCTTGAGATTTACTTCGCGTAAACTCAAAAACAAATCTCTCGCCTCAAACGAGATCGCGTTTGAATCTCTCAAGGATTCGAGAGGCAGCATAACAAAGTTCACGTTATTTTTGGCACAAAACAGACTAGCCATCTCCCAATCTTTATTTGATGTAAGCCTAAAGTCTTTCTTACCGACTAAAGTCAGTCTCTTCGCCGGTTTAGCTTCAAAGCGATCAGAGCCTTTTGGGGCAGCTAATTCTGAAGATACTTCAGAAGCAGTGGCGATAACGCTCGTGGCCGCTGACCCACCATTGGGGCTCGCAAGGACAAATCTCACGAAAAGAAAAGAATAGTGGACAGCTGAGATTAGTTTCATAATGCAAAGATGTGTAGAAACAGTATAGTTCGATACATCTCCAAGGTGGTCAGTCTTACCTTTTCATACTTGAATCCAAGACAGGGGATTTCTTAGAAGGCCTGGTGAGGAAAGGACAGGGGAGAGCAAATGGCAATGTACCAAGCCTCGTCACAGCTCGAATTTCTGGATATCTAATTTGTTGCTTCAGAGAAACAATGTAATATCCCCATAGCTTTTAATCTTTCCAGAATTCTTCACAATATTTGTAGTTCCTAGCACTCACTCAAGCTAGCAACGGTTTCAGAACAATAGAAGAACAATAGAAGAACAATAGTAAGGCAAAATAATTGAAGCAGGCACTCAATTTCAGATAAGACAATAGAAGTCCACGAGAAACTGATCTTTCCGGGTTTATCGTTCTTTTATTCACTCTATAGAGTAAGTGTTGAGGACGTCAAATGTGAAAGTAACTAACAAGTGCTGAGCCTGAGAAATTTCGCTTGGTAACTTTCAATTAATACAATGAAGCTCAATGAAGACCAGGCTTCGGTGAAATAGAAGAAAGGGGATATTTAATTAAGGAAGCAAGCGGATTTTTCTTCACTCAATATTACCATTAGAATCCATGCAAGAAAAACCTCTTTCGCTTCAACTTCGTTTTCCTTAACGGTAGTCTCCTCCATATCAGTACATTGTAGCTCTGTCGACGCTGCGAACAAAGGGACGAAAACGGCCAGGGCGCTTGAGCCTCGTTCCAATGAAAGCTCATGGGTATAAGGGTTCTGACTCAAATCATTGTCCCCTAATTGTGCATCTAGCCTACATTCTAGAGAACTGCTTCAAATTCCGTCAACACAATAGAACCTTTTAAAAGATAAAAATACGTTTCAGTTCCAATTGCGCATCCAAAATGAAACATGCTCTACAATAAGAAAATCGAACAATACAAGCATAGGTAAATGCCACCCAAAAGGATTTATCAGAAATGAAAAATCGACTGCACAAAACGCGAAACAATGCCCACTTCTTTTTCAAAGGGAATCTTTGGGCCAATAATATAACGCATGTTGCAAACAATTCCGACGAAACACTCTTCCATCGAGCGGTGAAAGACTCAGTTATTGCGAAGTGAAATTTTATGTGCGGTGGATCACAAATAACGGGAAGAATAAGTAAATAATCTCTGTATTTCAGAAGCCACTGATAATCTCACACTCTTCTATTGTCTCTTCATACGCACAATCCATCGGGCAATGATTTTATTGAGCAAATGACCACAAGTCGAGTTTCATCGTGAAAATGAATTGCTTTCGAGAAACAAAGAGTTTTATTACCAGAAAAATTAAACTAAGTCTATTCTCGTAAAAGGAAGTTTGACTCGAGATCTCCCCCACGAGGAATTAGCATCCATTAATCAAGACTTAGAGTCCACAAAGATCACCAAAGTATTCCTGTTTCAATCAAATAGTGATTAAATTTTCTGGGACTCAAGTATACAGCTGTATGTATATATATACCGCAGGTTGAACGACTATTCTGAGTGAGTTCCAATGAAGTAAATTCCAAATTATACCAGCTAGCTTTGATCAAGCTGCTTATTTGTGTTAATTCAAAATGCCGTACTACTGTCCATGTTATGAAGAAATCTCCAGGGTACTTGGGGCTGGAGCCGACACACCAGCGTTCTCTGGTTGAGTAAGCTCGATATGGTACTCAATTGAGTAATCTTTAATGAATGCCCTCACGTGTACGAACTCTTTTTTTTTTTTTAAAGAAACAAATCATATTACAGGAAGCCACTAAAGGTGACCAAAAACTATAAAACTATAGAGAAAAAACCTGCAACACGTCTGGATAGAATACTGAGCAATGAAGAGCTCCGACTTTCCCAAGCCTTAGCTCCTCCTCCTTACTCTACCCGCTGCTTATGCTATATCAACCTGTCAGCACCCTAGTAGACTCCAACGCTCGCTTTAATTGGCGATTCAGGAGAGGTTGAAGGGTATCACCCCCCAACTCCTCCCTGCGTCTGGAAGAATACACACGGCGGACGGTTTCGATATAACAATTTAGGTTTCGAAACGAATCATACGTAGAATCCAATGGTGCCAACATTGATTCTAACTTCATTGGAGATTGTATGTGTAGCAAATTCCACACATATTGGGTACAAACACATTCATTATAAATGTGATTCTGCATCTCTTTCAGGTTTGTCCTTTGCAAGCAAAGATGACACTTGAATCCTGGAATTGACCTTGGAGTATCATGTTGAGCAACGTAAGAGCCAAAATTGAATAAGTGAAGCGCCTTTAGGTCCTTGTGGTCATGCCACTCAAACTTATATAGACGTTTCCAAAACTTTTCCCACCGGCGTTTAAAACGAGCCAGGGGACAGATTTCCAAGAAATGCTGAGGCATTACTGGATCGAGAGAAGCTTGCTTCTTTTTACTCAACGACTTGAACTTGCTTGAGTGACAGACCTGGGCCTCTTCTTCCGTCAAGGAAAAGCCAGTTTCACCTCGGGCCGCAGCCTCATAATCCAGATTTATCCATGTTGCCGGTGCAAGAGCAGAATTTTCGTAGATCCTTGTGCGAGGAACCACCTCTTCCCATGCCTTTAGATAGCATA
>JAKTYA010000227.1:0-44715 GCA_030561745.1 Metschnikowia gelsemii
CACCATTGAAAACGTGAAGGTCACCCACAATGTTATCTATCTACCCAGCGAATTAAAAGTCAAATTTAGCGAGTTTTTGGAGCCGAAAAAGCAGATTTTAACGTTGTCCCAATCTTGAAAATTTTTTCGAAAAATTTGGGAATTCTAAGACAGTGGTAATTTCCCAATTTTTTTCGGTCTTAACTATAAGAAGTCTGCATATAACATTTTTTTATTTTTTTTTCTCGTGCGGCGTTTCCAAATCGCGGGAATTCCCATTTGGAAAACCTCCCAATTATTGGTTTGACTGTATGTGTCGCACACGACCTCTGCGTTCAAATTATCAACTGTGAGGTTTGAATCTCTTGGAAATTTATTCTGTGCCATACAAATGAGGCTATAGCAGCCTCAGGAAAGCTCTTTTTAAGATTAAAAAATGGGGGCTAGAAACTAAGAGAGCCCGAATTAGGCCTCAGCATAAGGTGCGCTCTGCAATTAATTCAGCCATCGAGGCAAGCGAGATGGCGCGGGTCACTTCTGAGTCTTCTTACCTCTATATTTTGAAGAAATCTCAAAGGTAGCGTTTGAAGACTCTGCTGACATTTCCCGAAAAAAGCGTATTATCACTTTATCTCTGCCAGAACTAATTGGAATCTCTTTGCTTTTAGATAAATCGTTTTATCCTGATTTTTTTTTATTTTTGAATCTAATTGTTCGAGAAAAATGAGTTAATGTTGCCAAAACTTGTCCCTCCAGTGGTTGTTTTAATCTCCTTAAAAATGTATATGTCGTGTATATTCTCCCCGTTCAACCTTTTCCATTAAAGAAATGAGATACACTCAAAGAGAAATGTCTCAATAAATAGCTGAGGTGGCTTCTAGAAATTTCATCAATATTTATCAATTCTTATCAATACTTACCACAGATGATTTATGCGTGTCAACACATTCAGTAACGCTACTTAATGTAGGCGACCGAAGTCCATATTCGTTGTTCCAAAAACCACAAAAAACTCATAAAATTGATTCTTGTCGAATCTCAAAAGAGATCTCCCACCTACTCAACCTTATCACTTTTCAGGATGATTTGAGTGCATTCAATTAGACCCAAGTTATTGCATTCCTCTTGGCTACATGCAGTGCACTGTCAACCACAGCAGCATCGTACGACTTTTCTTGTACTGACGATATTTGAGTTGATCTGAGTTGCCGAAGCCGCGATCGGTGCACACTGATCACGTGCTGGAGTCTCCCCTACAGCCTTTGAATCGACCCACAAAAGCGGTGGAGCAGTTCAATTGATACGATTTGTTAGCCTAAGATTTACAAGAATTCATAAGATAATGGAGAAAAAATACCATGCGGATCCGAATCTTCGAGTGGAACCGGCATATTACTCGGGTGGCGTACCAGTGTTTGAGCCGACCATGGCCCAATTTGCCGATTTCTATAAGTATAATAAGGCCATCAATTCCTATGGCATGAAATGTGGCATTGTGAAAATCGTGCCGCCCCAAGAATGGCTGGGAAGGCTTAGGGGAACGTATACGGACGAAAATTTGTCGAAAATTGTCATCAAAAACCCCATTGTGCAGAATATGAATGTAACTGCAGGGTACAAGGGAGTCTATTCATGTCAGAACGTGGAAAAACAGCGGAAGTTCACAATTTCTCAATGGAAATCACTTGCGGCAAAATCTAATCACATGCCACCGGCTCATAAAAGTAATCGGCGGGGCTCTTCGCCTGTAAAAACCGACCCTGATCCCGTCCTGGATCTTGAAAAAGGCATGAATACAAGAAGACGAAGCCGAGCACGTGAACCTCGAGTGATCGATGAGATTCTCAAAGACGATTTCAATATCGATGCGTCGGAATTCACGTCAGATCGTTGCGACGAGCTTGAACTGCTCTATTGGAAATCTTTGGGGTACGCTGAGCCGATGTATGGGGCAGATATGTTGGGGTCGCTCTTCCGTGAAGATAATACGTGCTGGAATGTGGCAAAACTCCCGAACTTGCTTGATCTCATGGCAGAAAAACTCCCTGGTGTCAACGATGCATATTTATATGCGGGGCTCTGGAAAGCTACATTCTCCTGGCACCTCGAAGACCAGGACTTATATTCGATTAATTACCTTCATTTCGGAGCACCCAAACAATGGTATGCGATTCCACAGAGTGAACACACAAAGTTTTTTAAACTCATGCTGGAAATCTTCGATGAGGACTTTAAAAACTGCCCGGAATTTCTTCGCCACAAGACGTTTCTAGCGTCGCCACAGTTTCTTGAAAAGAACGGCATTTCTTGCAATAAAATTGTCCACAAACAGGGCGAATTCATGATTACTTATCCTTATGGGTATCATGCTGGATTTAATTATGGGTACAACTTGGCAGAGTCGGTGAACTTTGCGCTAGACGACTGGTTCGACTATGCCAAGAAAACACGCAAGTGCGAGTGCATTGGAGACTCTGTCGGCATCAACCACCAGCAGATTTATTGTAAATACAAAGGAATTCCGTACGTGCCCGAGAGTGACGAGTCACACACATCTTCCAACTTGGACACAGTGAAGCATTCAAAGGCGAAAACGAGAACGAGAACGCCGGCCGTATCCGTGTCTCCCAAAAGACAATGCCTTGGAAATCAACCGAAAGAAAGGGATTTCGAAAAAGAAAGAGATTCTAATAAGGCAAGAATCCTCGATAAAGAAAAGGAGATAAAGGATACCAAGCCTAGTTCAAAGAGACACGAGAAAACAGGAAAAGCGGAAAGGCACGAAAAACCGGACCAACCGGAGATGCAGTGTATCTTGTGTCCAAATAACCTAGCTCCGTTACTTCTTCTGTTTCACAAATTTGAACTTTTGGATACAGACATCATCGACCCAAAAACAGGAAATGTATTAAAGGTACATCGGATTTGTGGCGAGATGTTTCAGCCACAGGTCAAGATTTCTAAGGCTTTAGTTTCGTGGGACAACAAGCTAGATCTTTCGAAAGAGGACTTGCGAGATGACCTAAAAGGCGACCCAGAATCCTCAAATTCCACTTCTCGAAACGCCTTGGGTAACTCTTTGGTAAATGGCTCGATTAATGCCCCCGAAATTGTTACCCACATCGATAGTATTGCCAGGCCATACCGAGGCCTCAAATGCTTGGTGTGTCGAGTGCCCAACCGGATCTCATCTTCTTCAAAGACACTCTCTCATGGAGCGTGTTTCCAATGCTCTGCATCTCGGTGTACGAAGCTGTATCATGCCACATGTGCTTTGTCCGCAGGATTTCTTTTCAATGAAAATTGCTGCAAAACACACCGTCTGGCAGTTTCCAAGTACTACGAGCGTCAGGATCCGGCACTTTATGAAAAGCTTGCCAATGTTCCTGAAACCTCGTTGGTTCAGTATACGTTCCATGGTCCAGGTCGCAGACATACTGGCGAGGTCAATTGTGGTCTTGTGCTTCGTAATTTACCCGAAGAACAAATGCTTGAAGTGGCAATATACCCAGATCTTGTGTCAAAAAGAAGCGTTCAATATGACGATATTCTAATTGGCGGGTCAGCAATTCTTGATAACCGGGAGTTTATGGGGTTGAAAAGCGCAAGTACTATGACCGGAGAGGATGAGCTCTCAAAGAAGGAAAAGAGTCTCCAATTTGAGGTGAGTCCTGAGCCGCCTGTTGCTGAAAATGGGGTTTGTGGAACTGCCCCTGAAATGGGATTGGCAAATTATAGTTTTGTGAGCTATGGCGGAGAGAAGTATCTGTCATACCCTTCGAGTAATGAAATCATGAACATCAATGTGGGTGGGAAGCAAAAGCAAAAAAGACATGTGAATCGAACTTTCCGTTTTGTCAGTGAGTATCCCGGCGAATCTCATAAGCCGCATCATGCCTCGGACTATTCGCACATTCAGCTTGTATCTGATGCGAAATGATAAAATCGTTCATCAGAGAAGGATGTCTATAAGATCGTTGAACGATAGAAAGACAGGACTTTGTAGGTCCAGAAAACTAGCGGTGCCTTCTACGATGCCGACTTCCATACTGATCTTGTGCATCGAAGGGGGTTGCTCCAGACGTCTGATAAAGTGTGAATCACGTATTGCTTCAAGAGTTAATCTAAGACTACCACAAACAGTCAATAAAGTCAAATACTCTCCCCAAAGAGTCACGAACCCTTGTTGAAAACAATTGCAGTTAAGTAGATGTCCATACTTTCTTTATTGGATGTCTATATTGATCTGGTCTCTTCTAACCGACCTTACCAAGTGCCCTCAATTGAAGAGACAGTCAACGTGCAATCAGTTGTCTATTTTGATATCAACACCAGTCCTAGGCTGTGCTAATAGTTCCGCACGTCCTTGGCAAATAAAGTAGAAGAAGCAATTTCAACTACATCATGTATCCATAACAATTTGGCACTAGCGAACGATGTGCACGTAACACACAAAACCAGCACGTCTTCTTCTGCTAGCCAAGTCAGCCCGACTAACCACCATTTGGGAAGTCCTTATCCCCAAAACAGTAACCACCAAATGAAAATTCCACTTTCCTAAAAGAGATCTTCAGGTCACTTAGGATTCGGAATCTAATTTTAACCAATTTGCGCATTTACACATATAAGTTGAGAGTTATGCAAGCCTCAACTGTTGAAAGATTCATCCAGTGAAAATCGCCCTTCCTCGATTGAACGGGGCCAATAAATGCACAGTCCTCGTTATTGGAAAGGCATCAAAAATCTCCATATATTTTTAGTAGGACATTCTTTCGACGTATTTGTCTCAAGTATTATGGTTAGGATTTCTCTATCATTAAAATCCCAAAATTCAATGAATTCTCCAATAAAGTGCATTGCAAATTCAAGAGATGAATGTTGAAGGACCTGCCAAGGTGAGAACCTGAAATTGAGGATAGGCCGAGGTGAGAACCTGAATTTGAGGATGGAAGTTTTACAGTCGTTAATCCGACGTTGCAGTAATAAAGTCTGAGGTCTGCCAGAAAGAGTTTGTGTCCAAGTACCTGCAAAGAATCGTCAGTTCGTGGCAATTTCTGGTGGCTCTGTATTGAACTGTATTGAACTGGATTGAACTGTTTTGAACTGTTTTGAGCTGTTCACTTGCCTCATTATGATCCACCTCGATGTTCGCGAGAACCTCGAACCTTGCAAAGTCTCCGGACCGCTTTGCAAAAAAGTCTTTTCGAGTACATTGATCGATGGAACCTCGACCTTGAGCCTCGCCCAGTTCCAGAGATAGATTCTTTTTGCCAAGGTTCTGTGAATTTCATAGAACAGCAAAAAGAACTGATTTGCTGACCCGTGTGGATACTTCTGATGCATAAATGTTCAGATTATTCCAAATTTGTACCGTGTCGTACTCCAGGTTAATTAGCCTGGCGTTCTTAGCCTACCTTCGTGGGCGATCTTCTTGGGCAAAGTCCAAATGGGTGCAGAATTGTTTCGCAGAGGATTTACAATGCAAACTATTAAGAAACACAAGATCATCAGAGTTCAACATCATGATTCTTCAAAATAGCGCCATTTTCAAATAGCTGAATCGCCAATGGACTCATCTACCGGTAAATTGGCTGTTATAATTCTACGACGCATTCTGAATTCACCATGACGCAGCCTTTAGACAAATCCTTGAAACGTGGCAGAAGCAGCAACGGCACCAGTAGGAAGTGGCTAGCACTTGTGCCTGATTGCGGCGAGGTGAATTTTATTGTCGGAACTAACTTGGCTCAAGTTGTATTTTTGAGTACTTCTGCGTGGAGGGAAGGTTTCAAGGAATTCATTATCGAATGTTGGACACGGGTTTCATGGTAAAGTTATTCTCCTCAAGTAGTACTCCAACTTCGAAACAGCGTTGTTGACCTTAGTATGATAGCACTCAGGAGCTTGCCTTAAGGTTTGCAAGTCCACAAGATGGAAATTGCCTGAAAGAAGAAGGGTTTTTGGCGTTCTCGGAAGAAGACGAGCTCTACAAAGAAAACGAGTTTCAAAAGAAGCTATTATCCTTCTTTTTCTGTTGACTCTTGAGAAAAAAAAATTCACGAGATTCTGAAAGTCGTTTCGAAAACTTAAAATTTCAAGTTTGAGGAGACATCCTGATCTGGAACGAGTAGTCGCAGATATTAGCGAACCGATTGATCAGATCTGAGAAGAAAAAAAGGGAATCCATGATCCCCAGATGTTTCGAGATACCATTTTCGCATCGTGGTTAAGGGCCCTGAATATACAGAAGGTCATTAAGACGCCAATGACGAACAACCCGATGATTCCCCCGCCAAAAATGTTTCTGTGGTCTTTGATTAAACTACAAAACACGTTTGTTAGAATAAATACTAATTGACATTGGACGAGTACTTGAGATAAGTAAAGGTCGGCAACAAAAAGAAATTTTTTGACGATAATTACAAATAGTAATGAAATTGAAACCAAGATGGTCTTAAAGTGGCATGAATAGCCAGGCTAAAGATACAAGGGCATGCACCAACAGAGTAGTTCTTCTCGATAAGACCCTAGTAAACCGAATCCTTACGTATGACCATGAACTTCTGTTCAAATCTTTGCCGTACATCTTTCTAGCAACCAGATTATAGTCGACTCAAAACCCCACATCTCAATTTCTTCCCCTATTTTTCTATTTTTCAAATGTCCCATAATAAAAATCCGGTACATTTGAATTTGCTACAATGCCCATTCTTGCACATGAACCACCAGATCGATCTTGCATCCAATCTTGAACAAAGCGGATTCGCACACCCAGGACTGTACTTAGACCCCCACCGCGATTGAAATTTGAGCTTGGAACCAGATCTTCTGAGACATGGATCCATGGTTCGTCGGCACAAACGCATCACCCTCGACCATGACGACGATTCGCTTAGTGAAGAAGTGGACGACGTGTCTCTAGAAACCATCGGGCCTTTTTCCAGCGCAAAAAAACCACGCCTGGATGATATTCCTTGGGTGATCAAGTACGACCCACACTCGGTCCTGGACGTGAGTATAAACCCTCGAAAGGTGAAAGAAGTCCGAGATATACTTGCAGCCATGGCCACAGGCGCACTGCGGCCTCGACTACTAGTTTTCTCAGGCCCGGCAGGCGCGTCCAAATCGACTTTGGCGAAACTCTTGGCCCGGGAGCTTCTTCCCAACGCCCCGAATAGCCAGTCAAAGACAGATGTCCAGGATCTGTATGTAGAGTACCTTGATTCATCACTAGATAAAGTCAACCAGGCCCACCACTTCCAGGAGTTCATGGATGGATGCAGATACCTTGTGGGGCGCAACCGGCGGGTGATTTTGATCGAGGATCTTCCGAATTTGTTCCATCAAGAGACCTTGAAATCGTTCCGTGCGTGTTTGCGAGACTGGATGTTTGCTGCGCCCGAAACTGAACTACCGCCGGTGATTCTATGTGTAACCGAAGTAGAAATTGTCGGCGAGAACGGCCAGCGCGGCTTCTACAATCTAGATAACTGCTGGACAGTGGAAACTGTGTTGGGCCATGACCTCCTTTCCGCTGGTCTAAGTGGCGGAGTATTGCGCCGGGTAAAGTTCCTTCCCGTGGCCAAAACCTATTTAAAAAAACTGCTTCAGAAAATCTTCGATGCAGAAAGGCGACTGGGTCTGGCACGTCGCGTTGGTATGGCGGCATGGAACTCCAAACACGGAGCCGAAGCCCTTGCGGCCTTATACGAAACAGGCGATATTCGTTCACTGATAAGCAATCTTGAGCTCATGAGTAGAAGCGCACATGGCTTTGGAATCAGTTCTGGGATTGGACCCGGTGGGTTGATGCGAGAATCGCAAATCTCTCTTTTCCATGCAGCGGGGAAAATCATCCATTCGAGCTCCAAGGCCCGAGAAAGTCTCTCAGACACTAATTCTATGGACTCGGCTTACTCTCTGGATTATGAGTCGATCAAGATGGTGGCGGAGACTTACCATAATTTTGAGCTCTTACACCTAGCACTTTTGGAGAACTACCATATATATAACGGAGCACAATTCGATGTTGAGATCGCGGCGCTGATTACCGATAATTTGAGCTTGAATGATACATTCACCTCCGCAGAAACGAAGCATGATTATGCCATCCGGTCCACCAGACACGAACTTGGTAAGGTTATGGTCAAGACTAGTCGCACGCTTCCTATGAAATTCCCACGGCAATTCAAACTGGCGAAAGAGGAAAATAAGGTCAGGCGGGAAGTGGCCAGCTATGTTCACCGCATTTGTCGGCATTCCGTACTGTTCTCGGATGTCAACTTAATTGACGGTTTTTTCGTGCCAAGGATCAAAAACTCAAGCATTTATCAGCGCCAATTCGGCAAAAAGCCATATTTGTACAACCGTATCGGTGGGACTTTCAAGGAAATTTACGCCGATGAGAATTTACCTGTGATGGAAGACGAGAATGAGACTGGGATAAGTG
The DNA here is from genome assembly GCA_030561745.1 of Metschnikowia gelsemii. Lineage (NCBI taxonomy): Eukaryota > Fungi > Ascomycota > Pichiomycetes > Serinales > Metschnikowiaceae > Metschnikowia > Metschnikowia gelsemii. Next base: position 8,429 of record JAKTYA010000227.1, read on the forward strand.
TGCGAGACCAGTTTCTGGAAGATATTGCCGAGGCCATTCGACAGCAAGAAATAAATAAAAGTCTTTCGGGTTCTGATGAGGATGAAGATTCAGATATGATTGAAGACTCTGCTACCGATAGCGGTGATGATCTGGATGACGACTTAAACGATACTTTAGATGACGACATCCTACAATTGGGCACGCAGGTGGAAGCAAGTCAAAGAGAGATGCTGTATTCTGGAGATCACAGCGACGGCGACCTTCTGGATGACCTCGAGCTTGCTTTCTTGGTATCTCTGGGTAAACTATAAGTTGAGTTGATGCGTACTAACCTCGGTTTGCCTGATCATAAATCTAAGTCTTGACGTGCCATATTCAAGTCAAGCGTCGCCGGCGTGCACCCCAATGCAATGACTCACACTCAACTCTTAGCAAATTTGAATTCCAAACTCCTGCTCAATGATTTCATGAGGATTTCGTCTAGATGGTCTCTTTAGGACGATATACCTTATCAAGAGGGCTTAGTGAGCGTCGTACAATACAACGAAACATGAGCACCATGTAAATATTCCACGCACCTCATGTGATTTGTTCGAGAAAGATAGTGAAATGTATTCACCGGGGCATCATTACAAATCGGAGCTTTTGATTATTCGGAAGATGTCTCGCGCATCTTTTTCTGGTTGGTGGCTCGCTAATACAAATACCTCAAGAACTCCCTTTCAGGATGGGTCTATTAATTAGTAATACATTTAAATATATAGGCAGCTTATGTGCTGACTGCATTGGCGAAGAAATCCGGGTCTTCTTCAAGCGACTCCTTGATGATATCCAAGCCACCCTGGAATTCGCCATTGATGTATAATTGAGGGAAAGTGGGCCAATCGGAAAATGCCTTCAACCCTTGTCTGACGGCATCATCTTTCAATATATCAAAAAACCCGAATCTGACTTGGTGTTCTCTCAAAATAGCCACAATCTGGCGCGAGAATCCACACTGGGGAGCCGAAGGAGCGCCTTTCATGAATAACATCACAGGTGCCGCCGACGTGAGCTTCTTCAACCTTTCTTCGAGTTCCTCAGGCGATGGTTCCTCTTTTTCCTTGGTCGACGGCTCGGAAGCAGGTGCTGGAGCAGGCTCACTGGTCGAAGAAGCGGTCGAAGAAAGAGTTGTGGACCCACCAAACTGCTTTAAGGCGGCGATGAATTCCTTCGGGTCGGCCCCGCTTAATTCCTTTAGAATCGTCTGGTTTCTTGTAAGAATAATATATGGTACCGCCGAAACCTCGAAAAGCTCACTGATATCCAGCTGGTCGTCGGCGTTTATCGAGAGAAACGCCACTTCGGGATTCGCCTGCGCCAATGTCTTCATTACCGAATTCATGGTTTGACAAGGAGCCGCCCATGGCGTGTGGAAATAAAGCGCCACCAACCGTGACGCGTCTGCTGTTGTGAGATCCGTAAGCTGATCTTCCGATGTGATTTCAACGACAGACATGTTGTTTTCTGGAGGGTTAATTGATGTAGATTGGGTAACCATGAGAAGAACTTCTTGTCGATTGGATCACGTGACAATGGCACCACTGCCGCTGCCTCTGCCGAGGTCTCAGACTCAGACTCAGTCCTGAGGCCTTGGTGCACGGGTCAAATTCCATCATTTTTATTTGTGCTATTTAGTCACAGGAAATGGGCCGATAGAGAAGAAGGGTTTACCAGGTTGTCCAAAGAAGATTTACGTATGAGATCACATTGTCTAACACTCCCGAAATGTGTGTTTGAATGAAAGAAAGTAGGATGACTATCAGGCTCATTATGCAGGACCCCGTATATTAACTTGATTATTAATTAGCAATCAGTGAGTGTTGTACTACATGTTCGGGAGCAGGGAGAGATTGTTGACTTGAAAAGCTTCAAGGGTGTGTGAGGTCTTATTTTTCACTTTGCAGAAAACAATTTCGAATTATTCGTACGATTCTGTAGTTTGTTAAATAGATGCAAATGGGCACACGTCGCTACAATCGCGTTTACCAGACGATACCTAAGCTAAATCAATCCACGCTGAATTAAGGAACGATTACGAGATAATATCTTAAAAATACAAATTGGACTAGGTGTACTCAACTGTGGCACACTAGTCCAGGCATCCAGTGTCACGTGACTGTCACTGTTGATTTAGACTCGGCGTTTGGGGGACGGCTGAAGTGGCTTCCATAGAGACTTCGGACTCTGGATTAAAGTTAGACCGTAGCTGCGATTTTTAGACTTACTGGCTGTTTCATCTTCTTTGCAACGATCCGTGGTGAGTTGAAGAATCTACGCTTCTTAGTCCTCTCAAAGGTTAGAATTTGTCCTTTATCATTTGTTTTGTCTTTCGCTAGTCTTGTATTGGCAATTATAGGCGTAATGGCCAAGACAAAAGATAGACTATCACATATTAGACGCGAGCTTATGGCCAACATTGATTCAAGAATTTTCGATTCTGAATTGCTAAATTTCAAAATATCAACAAATAGCGCGGTTCAAACAAGAAATCAAATAAGAAAGTTCTAGATCTTGGAAATAGATGAATTGGCAGCCGTATTGTTCTGGACTTCAAAGGAAGGCTATGCTATTCGGTTTACGCACGACCCATGTTGAGAGGCATTTCAAGAGAAGAACTCATATATCAAGACACTGGAGGAGAAGCTTGGATTTTTGACCACGCGTTAAAACAGAACCTCTGCATTGCAGTCATCAAAGTTTCATCTATTCTAGTTATACTAGATCATGAATATCTTTTGAGTGTCTCCAAAAACCCTATGACTTATGGTGGAGTGCATATACTTTAACAATCTCTATTCCTTCCTTTTGCCAATACATGAAGCGAACAGAAACTAGACCCAAAACTTTCATACCTGATGGTTTCTATTTGTGATTATTCATCACCTTTTCTGTGAAAACTTTTTCTCCCACTGGCAGCCTAGAATCTACTAGACATTAGAGCGTCATATGAGCCGCACGTGACTGACATTCAGATTTTGGCCACTCTTGTTTTTGGGCCTCGCAGTTCTCACTGGACTGCATTCAACATGGCCATGACGTGTTTATGATGAGTTCTAAAACCACGATTAAGTCCCTTGGTCTTTTCTATTAAGCTCCTTTCTCGTATTCCGGCATCCAGGAAATTCAATACCTGCCATTTTCTTAGAATCGGCGGCGTAAAATTTGTAGTGGGTTCAATAGTTTCATCTATTATCATGTTCGTGGGTGTGCATGCACTGAAGCCCAAGATTATGAGCCCTCAGAAAAAGTGAGTTCTGTGCGTGCAATATGGATTCCATATATATAGATTCCATGTATAGATTCCATATATAGGTTCCATAGATATATTCCACATATTAAAAGGCAGTAATCACATACAAAAGAAAGAGATACGAGATAGAGTGAAGGGCCAGACTCAAAAATATCTTCGAGATACTTTGTCTCAGAAACATCTCTCTCGCCTAATCTCACTGTATATACTGGTTAATTGACCATACATGCCATCGTCCACAACATGGTCCTGCATACACCACAATCATGAGAGGTGCCCAACATCTCAACTTCCACTCCAGCTTCTCATATCCCCTCCAAACATGTCCTCCTTTGACAGGATTTTCAGGTAAAGGGGCGTTTATCCACTCAAGGATTGCTCCCTGAACTTTTATTCCCAAAAAATATTAGATTTCGCATGGCTAAATGAGACGAGGCAGGCGTACTGCACACAAGCAGCCTCCCCCGCAATTCGGTCGACCCTTTTTTCTTTTTCGTTTGGCGTGGACGCCGCCTGCTTACTTTTTCCCCACAACGTCAGTGATCACGTATGCTACTGAAAATATAACAGGGCCGCCTTTTCTATATAATATAATAGAAGACAATAATCGGCAATTGTCTCCACGCTTTCCACCCCGCCTTCTTGATCTGACCGAGAAATCCGTCGAAATCAAAATAGTCCATTGTGAGCTTCGCTTGTCTTTTTTTAAACTTGATTCGGATACTTCTGCTCCAGATTTCTTGGCTTTTGAAAGTTCTTTTCGTTGGTTCTATCTGCTTTTTTGACTTTTTTTCATTGGGCCTCATTACTCAGAATCGGCTCCAGACCAATTCCGTGTCTCACAGGAAGAACGCATTGTTGGTTCTTTTTTTTCTCAGCACTTTCCTTTTCCGCAGTAAACTTGTTGGAACCAGTGAATCTAATTGAAAAAGGTTCTGAAACTCCGTGAATCTTTGTCGAAGAATCGGAGCTTTTCAATATCGGGCTATTACCAAAATCAGCTATTTCATAATTGAGCCTTGGCATTTGGTGAACATTCACAAGCCTGGCGATTCCGTGGACCGGTATCTATTTATTTCGCATTCAGACGCCGGCGCCTATCTTGAAGACACTTTTTGTTTGACGCCTTGTCAGCTTTTCTTTTTCAGCCGGTGATATTTTTCCGCGAGGTTTTTGCTGGCCATCTTGGAGGCAAACTTCCATTTAATCGTTGTTGATTTTGTCAAATCGGTCTATTTCCACTGAACGGAATCCAGACTTTAGCACCGAAACCAGCCGCTTCTCAATCCAGAACACCCACTGTCTAAATTTTAGCCTGCTTTTGTGGACTTCCCCTTAAAGCCTTTCAAATAGAAACACTAAGGCGACAGACACATGTCGGCACCAGAGCTAGGGTCTGTTTCATTGATGGACCTTCTGCGACAGCCCAGCACCCCTCAGGGGCATGAGGCGCTGCAGGAATCCGTGAATAAACACAAGCAAAGCTCGGGTCAGGTTGAGGACAACACAAGTATTGCATCCAAGCCCATCGAGTCTTCAGGGCCATCGATTCCGACAAAATTCACATCTCAGGGAACCACTCCATCTGGGAAACCGCGGCTTTTTGTCTGTGGAATGTGCACTCGGGCGTTTGCACGGCTCGAGCATTTACGCCGTCACGAGCGGTCGCATACCAAAGAAAAGCCTTTTGATTGTGGGGTGTGTCAGCGGAAGTTCTCTCGCAGAGACTTGCTCTTACGGCACGCACAAAAGCTTCATGCGGGCTGTGACGACGCTGTGGCCCGCATGCGCCGCAAACTGGCAAAATCTCTGGTTTCCTCGTCATCTCCGGTGTCAGCAACAATGGGAGTTACCACCGATCGAAAGGAATCTGGACTGGGTACGCCTGCGAGGAGGTCATCAAGGCCGGATTCCTCGCGGGGAAGCATTCTGCTGGACTCTGTCCGCTTCAACCTCCATTCGTTCACTGATCCCTCAGGCTCCCCAGCCACGCCCACACCGACCTCAGCTTCATTCTCGGCGTCTGCTTCCCGCATGTCACGTCTGAATTCCGTCAAGGACTCCGGGCTCAAGAAACAGTTATATGACAAGCGCAAACCACGATTCCGCCGCGCGTCTTTCTCTGCTCAGTCCGGTCCGAATTACGCAATGGCACCGCCACAGCATTACGGGTTAAGTACTGCGGAGAACGTGGAGTTTCTGACGCCGCAGTTTCTTCCGTCTTTCTCGCCGGACGAGGATTCGTGGCTCAGCAGCTTGTGCACTATCCCCGGCATGTCTCCAAACAAGACCGCCAATTCTGGAGCTGGTGCGAGCGGAAACTCGGATCTCGCTCTGTCTTATTCCCTTGAAAGTGAGTTTCCTAAACATACTGCGTTGTTTGGTGGAGGTTTGCACGCGAATCTTATGCGCTCTGACAGTTTGGCATCCAGCAATTCCGTTGGTAACGTCGAGACTCCCAGTGCCAATCCGCCATATCTTTCTCACAAGTCTAGTTTCAGTAACACGCCAGGTGGTTTTGCGTCCGATGTCAACTTCAATGTTAATTTCGAAATTAATGAGCCAGGATATTCCTTCTACGACGTTCCCGAGTCAATGGCGAGCCGCATGGCATCTGGCGGGGGTATGCCTCGTGCACTATCACCGATCCGCCAAGAGTTAGAGGATGAGTTGATGGATTTAGAGCCGTCCGACCAATTTGCTATGAAAACAATGCCAGTCCCCACACATGTTGCCAGCAGTGGTAGTGGCACGAGCAATGACTATGGGCATATACATTTTGCAGAGCTCGATGACCTCGGCCTGCTTTTCGATGATGGAAACTCCCGTCTATTGGGCGGCTACTCATTCTACGGCGATCATCAGCTGATACCTTCTGCGGGTCTTGAATCAATGTCGTCACATAATTCAGCATCCCCTGCCAATATTCTGGCGACAACTCCACAGCTTCTCGCCCCATCATACATGAATGGCTATCATCTTGACGTCCCTCTCGAAGACCACCTCGAAAATACCAGCTTATTCGATCAAGGGTTCAGCCGTTCCTTGCTCTTTACCAAACGCATCCGTTTTTTGATAAAGAGAGCATTGCACAAATACCCTCTCAGCGATATCCCCACTCCTAAAATCCCTTCAAACGAAACAATGGAGCTTTATCTACAAACATTTGTGGAAAAGTTCTTGTCTTTCTACCCCTTCATCCACCCTTCGCGGCTTAACGAAATGGAAATTATGGACATGACTTCTGATGAGGATCCACTGAACGAGAGTGCCAGGATCTGTCTACCGCTATTAGTCGCCACTTTAGGAGCTCTCTTGGCAAATAACAAAACCGATCTGGATTGGTTGCATGAGGCATCCCGTCGCGCAGTCCACATTTATTTGGAGAGTAGAAAATCCGATAAAACCGCCAATACTTCCACTGGAACTCACCAGAATAACCCGCTTTGGCTCATTCAATCCCTCACGCTCTCGGTAATCTATGGCCTCTTCGCGGACTTGCAAACGAGTGTGCTTATCGTGGTGCGGCAGCTCAACGCGCTCAATTCTTTGGTGAAGATCTCTATCAAGAATAACTCGAATGTTTTGTTTGCGGTAAGCGGGCAAGATAAGACTATAAATAAGTGTGCAAGTGATGGCAATTGGCATGCGGCTTGCAACTCTACATCTTGCTCTAGCGAAAGCGAAGCCAAATTCAAACACGTCATAGCTACACAGTCCCAAACTCGAATTGCTTTCATGATCTACCAACTCACGAACTTCATTCATATGATGTTCAATGTACCATTGGCTTTAAGTGTTACCGACTTGGGGTCGTTGACATGTCCAAATACCAATGACGAATTTCTATGGTCGTTCAACTCATATAATGACTTCGTCAGCTATCTGCAAGAAAGGGGGATCCCCCAAAATATTGATTATTTTCTCGCAAGACACGACGCAAACACGATTGTGTATCAGGATATTTTGAAATGTCTTTGCCGAAACCAAATCGACAACTCACTGTCTTCCAAATTAATGAATTTGAGTAGGTTTGGGTTTAATTGCTTAGTCAAGGGAGTTTACGAATTAATGCAATACGATGACTATAATTTCATGGATCCTAACACAGTTTTGAATCATCTCACATTTTTTATGGAATCTCCTTCACGAGATGAGCAGACGCGGTATTTGACAATGAGGCGGCATGCCAATGAAAACTTTGACTATGCGTTGCTCGTCAGCTTCGTGAAAATATGCTCCATTGTCGACTTGAAAATGATCAAAGAGCAAAGTTGGCTCAAAAACTATGATGCACTTACCCAGAACGTTCAGATTCTTTTGACAAGTATGGAAAATTTCAGCGACTATAATCAGTTGAAGCTCGTGGATCTTTGCATGAACATCACCAAATTCGTGGTCTTCCGAATTGTCAAATCAGATGTTGATCCCGGCGGTGAATCCAACGACCAAATTTTTCTTTCAAAGAATGAATTTTTGATGTCGATGCTTAATTGTGGTGAAGAAATGGAGAATTTCATAGGGTTAAAGCTTGGTGAGGAGGTCTGTTGTATGAACTCGCCTATCCATTCACAGGTGATTTTTCATGCTTTCGTCATCCTATCTTGCTTTGCAATTTATGTTGCCAAGAGAAACAATCGTGCTAGTACAGGTACTCATTCTCACAATGATAATGACACGTGGCAAATCAATGAGAAGTTTATGGGTGTTTTAAAACTCCTAGCGAAATTCGAGCAGCATTTGAGAGTGCAGTATGAAAACCATCAACTCGACACAGAAATGACGAACCTATTCCTTCTTCTGTCGGGAAACAACGATAAGTTATATCTACCAGCACAAGATCAACAGGAATCACTTAACGAACGCAATGATGTTTTCGCAAACAGTTTAGACAAGGCACTCTACGTCTTAAGAGCTGGTGATTTGATAATGAGGATTTTGTACGAACAGAGTATGAAGCTAGTTGTCCTTAAGAAATTAAGCGGCAGCATGTCTCAGATCCGTAAGTACTTTATTGACGAAGAGTCCAGGATATTATCCTAGGAAAGGCCTTCAGAAACGTTTCAATAAGAGGAGTTCTTTCCGGTTCTCGCGGTAGACCGGGAAAAAAATTTCACTTTTAGCTGCATTATAAATCAGCGTGTCAACCGAGATAAATTCGGCGGCTTAAGGATATTTTGATACGGGGAAAAGGATCCGCACGGTCAATTCCAGCTGTAACGAAAAAGATTGAGAAAGATCTGGTTAGAATACCGGTTGATAAAGATTCGCGACTTCTAATTTCCCCGCGCTATTGGAGGCCGCATCGCATTAATGCCGTACCGCACCAAACCACAGAAATTCGAGTAAAATAACACCCCTTTGTTTTCTTGAAACGAACAGCGGTGCATCTAGACCAAGCAGAATCTGTGTATTTTGACTATTCTCTTGTGAGTCTGCTTCATTTACTAAATTCATCTCGATCATGCTGCCGAAACCAACTGCTCAAAAGAAGTCGCAGTCGTTCTTTGACGTCGATGAACAAAGCGTAAAGGACTTGAAGTTCTGCGTGGCTGCGTTTTTCGCCTTCGTGCTCATCATTTTCCACTATGCATGGATCATGAGACAGTGGGTATTGAACCCTGAACTTTCAAGGACCAAGCTTGGCTTGTACCTGGTCACTTTGATTGGCACGGTGGTGGTGGCGTTCGGGGTCCTTGGAAAGGTGGCGCACCCCATGATATATGGACCTGGGGGAGGAAACAGTACGTCTGTTGAGAAGAAGAATGAGTAGGTGGTATTATCTGTCATTGGATTGTTGGAATCGGTGACGCGAGCAAACAGAGGGATTCAAACACAGAGCGACTGGCGCCTTGAGAAACAGTCACTTCACATATGAGGCTATATTTATAACGTAACTATTTATTCCTACATAAGGACCCAAAATTTAAACATTGTTTTCCCCGTGTTGCCTCACCATCTCTATATTCATCACAAGATTCGTTTGCCCAAGGCAAAGCCGTATACCCCAAGCGTGACCAAAGACACCATGTTGAGCATGGAGGAGATTCCATGGAACTTCCCAAATTGCTTGCTCAACGTCTGAAACTCCTCGGTCGGTTCGGTAGTTCCGTTGATGGTTTGCTCGTGTTGCTTTGCTGCAACCAATTTGGCTTTATCCTCCTTGATCTTGTTACATACGGGCAACACCCACAAGTAGTTTGTTGCACCAGCAAATGCCGACACCGCTAAGACTGGAAGAGCAAATCTTGATGCGAGTGGGGTGGTCAAGCCTAGAAGTAGTGGGGTCACGGCCTGGCTTACGAGGTAGAGAGGAAGAACATTATGTTGTAAAGTACCGAACTGGTCTCTCGATAAGTGTTTGAAAGCAATGGGCGACACGATGAACGAGTGCATTATGCCGCCGCCAAACGCAACGGAGAAAGTAATAAGGTTTGCTGCGTGTTTTACCGACATTCCTTGGGTCAAATTATAGGTGGCAAGTTGAAAAGAGGGGAATATGGAGGTAAAGGAGAATCGGCTGGTTGGTGGGGTTGACGTCTTCGTCGCGACGTTTCTCCTGCCCTCAGTGCCAGTGTTGCGCGCTGTCGTAAATTTGCGTAAATCGTAATCGTAAATGCTTAGCGTAAACGCGTATTATCAACACATTTTCAGAGTGCTAAGTGGAGAGATTGCCCGCAAATAAGATTATGAACAAATTACGAACAGATTACGAAGAATTACGAGACACTTACGATAAAAATACGCCACAAATTACGATTTACGATTACGATGGTGATTACGATGGCTCCCAAAAACGTAATTTGAATTATGGTGGTGGTTACGATGGCCCCAAATTTCCTAAATCGTAATTTTGGCGTAAAACGCGCGTATCGCGCAACACTGCTCAGTACACCACCACCACTACCATTGCAGAACCACTGTAAATTCATTATTGAGTCATTGTAGTTTGGAGGATTAGAGCTTTGAATTTTCGATTTCTGAATATTTGGGCATTCTAGAAAATGCCAATAATAAAAGGGCCTCATTAAATTTTAAGTGGAAAGTCGTACGGCTAATGGATTGTGTGGGTGCTCGTTGAAGAAGGCTGGAGCGTTGGGACAGTTTTCGCAATCATTGTGTGCAACAAAAGAACCTCCGAATATTCCTTGGCCCTTACACCAAGTACCTTTTTTATACACCTTGCGTAATGAAGAAATTATGTGAGGACTACTCATTTATTTGTATATTATCACCGGAAATTACTTAGCTTACGGCGTTTCATCTGGGCCTTCCTCAGGAGGATTCGGGTATTGATTTCTGATACGCCTTTTAAGCAGAAACTACTGGGAAGAAGCTATAAATGGAAGAGTTACCCAAAAAATACCTGACCGCATTTATGCTGTAGTTTGACTCATGTGTACGGCTTTAGAAATATCTCATAGATTTTGATATAATATCAGACCATACAAATGAAATTGTTTCTGAAAGAAATATGTGATAATAAAGTGTTGTGCATTGCTGCCATCATGGAATCCGTGGGCTTAGGCAACACTCTTCTATTTGAAAACAAGAGATTAAGGATACTTAGATCAATTATTGTGAGCTTAAGACCCCTTTTGAAACCATTTCTGCATGTTTTAGGTGATCTTGAAGCTTTCATTATAAAGAAGGATAATTACAACCCCATTCAATCCCATTCCTGCTTGTTTCAGATGATCTTGTAGCTTTTATTATGCAGAAGGATACTCGCAAACGGTTAAACTCCGTTTCGTCCTGGTATACCACAATTGTAAGATGAAGCATTTCTGTATATAAATAAGCTATAATACTTCACTTGCTATACCTATGTCAAATAGGTTTCAACTAATCTTTGTTATATGAAACCTTCATATGAAGCAACTCAACATTTCTAAGAGTCAATGTTGTTGATCTATTATCGTGCACTAATCTTTTAGAATGTGTGTTTGTCAAGTTTCTCGTGAAGAATTCACTAAGTCACAGACGATAGGTTTCTGAGGACAAGAAAACTTTTTTAGAGCGACTGAGTTACCAAGACTCTCGAGCACAAAAACCTCTCCAATTTTGGTCCAATAGATATTCTCCTTTCTTCATAGGATACGTTTCTTTTGCTCCGTTATTTTTCGCTTGACTCTCGGTAAAAACCTTTATTCCATCACGGGCTTCAGAAATGACTACAGCAGAAGGTTCTTGAGTATTCTCAAGGCAGTGTTATATAGGAGACTTCCAGATTGTTGACCGATTGAAGCGACGATTTAAAGTGAAACTTCCAGATACTGAATTTTTGAAAGAGTTGACCACGCCCGATACCAGAATTGAAATATTCCAAAATGAAGTCGTACAGCGTAATTGAATTCGATACCTGGAACTACTGAGTACTCGTTTCTGAAGAGCGTAAATGGATTGGTGACAGAGCGGTCAGAGACATCCTTTTGAACTTAAGCGAGGACGACATCTCCAATGTGTAATCTACGAGGTTTTGGTCGATCTTTTCAATGTGACCCCAAGATACCCAAGCCGGCCCCGTCGAGCAAATCTTGTTCGAAATTTCTGAGCCATACGGACATGATCATTTATGAAACCCATGTACTAGTGCTGGAATTTTTCCTTAAGCCTTTCAAAGTCACTTTATAGTAAATAGTATAGGACCCTTACTGTGATTGAAACCGGATATTCTAAACCTGGGTCATCCTGCAATTTCCAAACGTCGATGTAATCTCATTTAGGGCATTCGTCTACCACTATATTAATATCCAGACTTTTACTATTTAATCCCCAAATCACTACAGTAGAATACCCTGACACAACTCATAGCTTTCCAATCATATCTAACATACTAGCCAAGGCCTTCTGCTTCTCGGCCTCGCCATACCGCAAGACTTCCTTTTCAAGCTCTGAAGGCTTCGAGTACATCCACACGAAATCGCTTTGCAATCCAAGACTCAAATGATTAGCCTGTTGCTTCGCATGTTCCTGTTTCAACTTCGAAGTTTGTTCGTATTTCTTTGCTGCCACTTCTGCAAGGTTCACAATGTCCTTATGGATGCCACACATGGCGGCTACATTCATTCCAAACAGGCCCAGTGCCGCACCATCCTCGAGCTTATAAAGAAATGTGATATTTCTCGAATTCTGGTCCACAATAATGCCCATGCGCAAAGGCCGAATTTGCGGATGGTTAACAAAGGAAAGACCCAAGCTGGCATAATGAGTAGCGAAAAATCCAAGTGGCTGCACGTGTGACGCCAAGTGATGCAAAACTGCTTCTGCAATAGCGTATCCGTCACTAGAGGATCCACCACGACCCAACTCATCAAGAATCACTAGAGATTTAGGCGTGGCATTGCTTAGAATCTTCTTTGTTTCGGAAAGTTCCACGAAAAATGTCGATTTTCCTTGAATGATATTATCGTTGGCACCTAACCGGGTCATAATCTTGTCCACAGGCGTCACAAGTGCCGCTTTACATGGAACGTAGCACCCAATCTGACTAAGTATGACAGCCAACGCCGTGGTCCGCATTAATGTGGACTTGCCCGCGGCATTTGCTCCAGTTAAAAGCCCGAAGTTCGCTTGTGTGTGGCCTAGATCAATATCGTTAGGGATGAACTCGGCACTGCCCAAAAAACAGGGGTGACGTAGCTCGTCAAACCGCAAACCTCCTCTCGCGTTCTGGTTTGCGTCATTCTCTGGGATTTTATCGGAAAATGTGGGCCGGCAGGAAGGATACCCCATAGTTTCAGAAGTGCGTGCCAAAGCAACAAGGCAATCGATGGATGCCACGGAATTAATCACAGATACCCATGTTTTATAGTTGATATCGAACCGCGTATAAAGTTTGGCGACGATATTCTCACACACAGTTTTATGGAGCTCTTTCTGTTCCATCAATTCACGCACCAAGACCTTAACTTCAGGCGACCAGTACCGTTTCACCTTAGCAGTGGCGGCCATTTGTTGCCAATCTTTAGGGACGCTTTTGATTTTGATCGGCATTTCAATGAGAAAGAGCTCTTTTCCCGAGTCCCGGAAACAGATCTCATGAGACTTGAACTGCCTCTTGTATGAGGCCAAATGTTGGTGCAACTGAGCCTCCAAGCTTTGGATCTTGGATGTGGACTGGTCGAATTCCTCATCAACGCCTTCGGCTGGCACAACCACATTGTTCAATGCCTGGACACGGTCAAACGCGTCTTGCCAAGAGGCTATGATCGCATGGAGCTCGATGGGAAACCGAGAAACAGCGTATTCAAGTGCGCCTGCGCTCAGCAACTGGCAATTTTGAAGAGTCTTAAACATTTTGGAAACGGTCTCGAACCCTTCGATTACTTTGACAAAGTCTCGAAACCGCAATGTTTTGCCGTGGACTCTCGCAAGTAACCTCTCTAAATCCGGCAATGACAGGAGAGATTTTTCCACAGCAACACGAATCTCGGGCTCTTCATTCATGAAAAAGTCTACTGCATCGTACCTCAGGTTGATTTTGCGAGGGTCCATTAACGGGTAGAGCACCCATTGCTTCAAGACCCGCTTACCGAAAGGAGTGCTGGCCCGATTCACTAGCTTGAATAGAGTGCCTTCTTCTGACCCATCATGTGTATTGCTGAGAATCTCAAGGTTGGTTAGAGTGACTCCATCCAAGAGCATGTGCGACGCCGAGCTTTTGGAAATGTGGTATTCCTTAAAGTTCTTCATCGTCATAATACTTTCGTCGAGCTTGAGTTCACGCAAGTAGAAGAGAAGCGCGCCAAACGCAGAAAACGCCGTGGAATGGTGTTCTTTGAACTTGAGCAAAGTTTCGGGGTATTGGGAGAAGTCATCGAGATCAGTACATGGATAGTATTTCGCCTCGACCAACTTGTCCAAGGTGGTATCGTAGTCCCAGAATTCGGTGTATGGATTCAAGTGGTTCCAGATCTGATGAGTATTTTGGCAATTAAACCTAATCACTTTCGCCGCCGTCGAGCTTAAATTATGTTTTTCACACAACACCTCCTTGGGGCGCACCTGAGTGATCAAAGTATCGAGTTTCGTGCACTCGTCGTCATCCACGAGCTCAATGAAGTTCAACTCCGACGTGGCTGTATCGACAAAACACACTCCAAACACTTTTTCGCCTGTAGCGGTAGTAGATTCCTTGATCGCTAAACAGAATGTGGCCATATCGTCCTGGAGCATGTCCATATCAGTCAAAGTGCCTCCCGTTAAAACTCCTGTCAATTCACGCTTGATGATTTTTTCTTCCTTGCTGCCTCCACCGCGCATTTCTTTGGCCAACATCGACTCCTTCTGGTCGACTTTTGCTACCTTATAACCAAGGCTGATAAACTCCTTGGCCCAATATTCGAACGACATTTCCGGCACGCCTGCAAGTTTCATATTTGCACGGCCGCCTCCAGCTATTTTAAGATCAAACTTGGTGTTGGCGATCATGGCGTCATTCTCGTAAAGCTCGTAGAACTTTCCCTTTTTGAAAAACACAACGGTGTCCCACATCTTCGACTTGATTTCCCAGTACTGTTTTTCAAACGCAGTGAACTTGGCCCATGCAGATGTGGGGATGAAAAGCGTACGTGGGTCGTACTCTGGATCATCCACAGGTCGTTTTTGCGCATCCCGGACGTTCACAAGCCATTGGTACCGTTCCTCATTTTCTTTTGCGAACGACTTTTTGGCAGGTTTTGATGATCCTAAAGAGCTCAATGAGTTTAACGCTTTTGTCGCGTTTTGTGTGGCCACCGATGCAGAAACATAGCTGGAGTTTGCACCGAACTTAGCAATCAGGCCGCCCAAAGCTGGGCCCAGGCTTTGCGCAGGTTTCTTTGGGGTTTCGTGGCTTTTCCTCTTATTTGATTTCTTCAGTAACGCTTCGTCTTCAGAAATGATAGACGCATCATCATCTTCTTCCATGGCGCTGTGTTCGCTTTCTTCAACGACGAAATCACTCATATGCTCATCGTCATTCTCATCGTCATTATCAATTTCAGGCCGGAACTCTTCCTCGTCCTCGTCATCACTGGCAATCACTTTTCTTCTTTTGCGTTGCACAGACACGTTTTCTGAATCGGAGTCCGACGCGTCTGATTCCACATACGAGACCGGGCTTTTTTTGCGGCCCCGCTGCGAGACCTGCTGCGCATTTTCGGTCGAGCTCGAGTCTTGGGCGTTTTTAGAATTGCGATGTTCGTCGTTACTATTGTTGTTTTTGGGGGACTCGCTCAAGAGACCTAAAATCGACAGGTTTTCCGTCTCGCTTTCAAGGAGATTTACTGCAGAATCTCTTGTAGAGGGCAGATTTATCGCTCTGGAAGACTTGATTGGTGCCGTTTCATCGTGAAGACCTTTTTGGCTCTTTACTGGTGACGAGTGCATATCATGAGACCCCTTTTTGACGATCGCCTCTGAAACCACCGTCGTGTCCGACTCAGACGTCAATGGGGTGTCAGTAGAGACGTCTGCCATCGAAGTGTTGATCTCTTTTTCGCTATTATGTATAGCCGACTTGGCCCTGAGTGGAGACGAGCTCAAAGGCGGGCCTTCTTTGGCGGATACAGGCTTAAAAAACGATAACAACGACATCTGCTTTTTCCCGTCCGAGTTACCCGATGTGCCTTTGGGTTTTGGCGTGCGCTTGCTTGGGGTCACTTTTGACATTGCTGATTAATTGGGTCAAATTCTCGTGTTGGAAGATGTTTTTGTTCTGCTTTGAATTTACCGGCGAGTCTTCTTATAGTGAGCGAAGGGCCAAGACCAGTATATGCGTTCAAAGGAGACACGTGTTTAAGCAGGGGTAAAAGTGAATTGATAAGTTCAAAAGAAATCCACACTTATTGTTATTTCGATGTCACAAAAAAGATTGAAAAAAGAAGTGGTTAGGTGAGTGGATGGACAGGATAAGAAAAAGGGCGATACTTAATATACGCAAATCTTGATCCCACCCTTACTCAGATGTGAGACTTTGGTACAGTACCTTTTCAGTCACGTCACGGTACGCGTCACTAACAGGGCGCGTTTCAGCCAACTGTAGCGCGTCGCTTTGTTGTTGTGAGTGTGAGAGTATATGTAGGTCTTCCTTTTATCTTGATCTGCAATGGTTTGTCATTGAAAAAGATTTGATATTTTTGAGTTTTTTAAAAAAGCGTGGACTTTTTTTCGAGGGTCACTCTTTTTCTGGCATTAAGATCACGCATTGTGGATTTGTAGTTCAGGCTGGAGGTGATCATCAGAATGCCTGCGCGTAAGTTTCAGTAAGCACTCCACGAGGAGGACAGTCTTGTTGATAATGGGTTTTTTGCCACCTAGATTCCACGCAATTTCTTTCATGTAACTACTGCTTCCAGTGATAAGAATCACTCAGTAGGGCTTAGAAGGCTTTTTTAAGATTGTAGGGGGCATTGTTGAGGCCCATGTGCACAAATGTCGACTCACCAAGCATTGATAGCGGAAATACGTCAATCACCGAAAAAGGTCTGCTTAGGCATTCGGAAAAGTATTCTTCGTTCCGCAGATCTTTGTGCCACTTTCATTTCAATTGAATCTTAATAGTTCTGGTGTAAACGTGAATTTCTACGGAAAAGAGGATCCCTCAATTTGTTCGTTCAGGGCACACCTGAGAGAAATTTTCAAATTGGTCGAAGAAGATGATAAACACGAATTCTCATAGACTCTTAAATTCGGCACAAACAGATAAATTATCATGTTTACCCAACTCAATTTACCACTATTTTTTTCCATCCTATTTTGAAACTATTGCTCCAAGTATCTGATGGGCATTATATTGAATGACAACACCCAAGACCGTTGCTGCGAAGTGCCCTTGACTCCTCGCGCTTGTCTGAATTATGTTAATTCAAGGTGAGTCGAGAAACCAAGACAAGAGGTGAAAACATGGCCAGCAGTTTGCTTGTTTCAAAGGTTATAATTTGATCTCGTTCAAATATTTCACTTTGAATAGAATTAGACTCTTTGTGGTATACAGATTGTAGGACTTTGGCACAGGGTTATGCTAGTAAGACATTATATTAATGTCCTTAAGTGCCCTTTGACCGGGCTAAGAAACAATGCCAAAATCCCCACTAATATTTGAGAAGTATACCCACCCCACACAGAAAGCGCAAAGGCGCTCTCACGTATTCAGGCTTGAGGGTCCTCGAACTTTGCGCACCACGAATTTGCCCAGGATACGTAGCCGTGGCAGAACGCCATGTATCTGTCGTGGTCAGTCAAGTTGTCTCGTAAACAACGCATCTTGTTCTGCATTCGCTCGAAGCTCTCGTGCATTTCTGCCCGATATTGGCGGTTGTAGTCCTCAACGAGTCGGACTCTAAAGTTTGTTGGTTGGTTGCTCTCGACCAGTGCCAGGTCTCGATTGTTTTGGGTCAGTTCGCCAGTGATTTGAGTCCAGTCCAGACCCTCATAGACCTCATATACGGGATCCGAGCTGTTTTGCGGAGACCAAACGAGATTTCGGTCAGGACTTTCATGGTCGTTTTCCTCAATAGTATTGTCCGCTGAACAATTTTCTGTTGTTGGTGACTCAAAAT
The DNA here is from genome assembly GCA_030561745.1 of Metschnikowia gelsemii. Taxonomy (NCBI): domain Eukaryota; kingdom Fungi; phylum Ascomycota; class Pichiomycetes; order Serinales; family Metschnikowiaceae; genus Metschnikowia; species Metschnikowia gelsemii. The sequence goes on from JAKTYA010000227.1 coordinate 26,246, forward strand.
TTGACGGGTCATCGGGGTCGGCTTCATAAAGTGTGTCTGAGACTAATCCTGGGCCAGAATCGTCTAGGGTGTCCCAATTGATTGCATCTGAAGTCTGGCTGTCGACCGTCAAGTAAATTTCCCACCATTTTTTGACAAGAAACATATGCTTGCACCAGGATCCACTGTTAACATACGCCGAGCATGTGCAAACATCCCGATCCAGACCCGCAAGCTGGAGACAAACGAGGTAATTTTTTAGCTGATGAGAGAATGATTTCACTGTAAATCCTCCGCTGCCCATAAATGTTGCTAGGGTCATTAGTCTTTTGATGGGCATCTCCAAAATCAAACCAAGAGCTTTTCTCTCAGCATTATTATATATCCTCGCGACGTCTCTGAGATCAGATTTTGTCTCTTCGCCCTTGTATATAGGCAATACAATGGTTAGTAGCTTATGGACCATGATGTCCATTCTTAAGCTCTTTGCACCGCCCAAGACCTTGTTTTTTAGAATCGAGTCGAATGATTCTCGAAATCTGTCCGTGATCTCGACCTCGTCGAGAACTTTGTACTTTCCGCCAATGATCAAATGTTTCTTGGGGACCCATTCTGCCTTGAAGTATTTGACAAGTCCGGCATGCGATTTAAACTTCTCGAAAAAGAGCTCGATGTAGTCATCCGCTTCACGCATTGTTCTACTTTGTATGAGCTTATCGAACGCAACCCTGACATCTTTTATGACGTGATCTTTGCTGGCGCTGGAATTGACACTTGACCAAAGATTCTCTTCAAACGCACTCTTTATTTGAAGCCAACGACAAACCATCACAAGCTTACCTTCCCACACACGATATATAGCGTTTTGTTCTGTGTGACTGACATCAGTTACAGCTTGAGTTGGCTCGAACTGAGAGAAGTTTTTGATCTTCTCGAGATAATCTCCAATCACAGGTCCTCTGTCGTCGTTTGTTAGCATAAACGCCGCAGGCGCTTCTCGTCCAGTAACTTGGTTCTTGACATATAACGTGAACAAGAAAGTGTCCTCTGATTTCTGGAACCCAGTAGATTTGTGATACATCGAGTCGAGATGGAATACCTTCTCGTTGCCTTTTAACAAGTCTTTCTGCCAAGCGGTCATGAACACAAGTGAGAAAACCTTATTCTTCTGTTTGTTGGTATAGTCAATTAATTTTACCCGGGGGCCATCATCAATAGAGAAGAACTCGTCAGACAACTCCGCAAAGCCACCAGAAGACCTGATATTGGCAATCATATGATCCAAATTTAGTTCGAGGGACTGGCTTCTCATATGTACTGGAAGGTCCAACTTCTTTTCAAGGTTGCGCACAACGCTATTTGTAACTTTGGAGATTTCTTGTTGGTAAGGCTTGGGGATCTCAAGCAACGCCGTTTGAATCGTTTTGATTTTCGGCCAGTTGTACCCAATTGAAATAAGCGACTCAAGAGAACTATACGCTCCTTTCGACAATGGTGTTTTAACAAATTCTTCCTTGGAATTGAAAGGGTGATTGTGTTTCGAGCGCCACGTGATCCGTACCTTTGCGTTCCCATGCTCCCAATAATTGATCGTCTTGGTTCCTTCTATAATTGCGTGCTTATATCCCTTTGGGTAATGGATAGTGAAGCTTGCGCCACAAGGTGAGCCAGCATTCTCGCCGGTCCCGGAAGCTGACTCATTTTTGGAAGATTCTAGCTTATATTTTCTACATCGGTACACGTCCCGCCCACCCAGAAAGGCTGTCCACGCACCATTAGTCTTTCGGTCATATTTGCGTACCCTTGGTGTCTCTCCCCTTAGATAAAACAAGTCGATCCCATATTGTTTCATTTTATCCACTACTTGGCTGACCGATGACTGTAAGGATTCGACATCTTTCTCGAATTGCGGGTCAACGGCCTCGAGATAAATTGGCCTGAATAACGGATCCTCGGGAACTGAATGGGATTCCCCTTCTGAAGTTAGTATAGGGTCAATGTGAAGTTTCGAAAGGCCATAGGGGAAGATTCATTCATACGATTCATTGTGTCCCGCGGGGTGAAAAGAATGAGTTTGAGTTTTCGTTTCGAAGATCTCACCACAACAATGTCAATAAACTCGTGCAGAGAATTGTCCTACTTTGTTTTTCATAATTTGCGAGATTAACCAAATGCCGTCGCGTGTTTTATGTACACATCTGTTTATGGTTCTTAAGGAGGATCAGGGGAACGACGCGCAGGAAATTTTGCTGCCCATTGATTGAGACTTTGAGAAACGGAACACCTTTATAGTCGAACTCCAGTATTTGGGAATTAATTAATGCACACATTTTGTGGGAATTTCAGGACACTGGAAGATTTGAAGAGCTTGCCGATAGATTTTCCTAATTAGGAAATGTAATGTGCTAAAAAAATGTGCGCTCGTCTCACGTGCGTCTTCATGAATGAATTAATAACTTCTTCCAAATTAATGATTAAGGGCTGGTATTTCTTTCTTCATCTGGGAAAATCCCCTACTTTGTCGTCGCCCAGGGACACGGAGAAAGAAGAAAAAATGACGGCTTTCCCGACGTCAAACAAAATTACAGTGTCTGTTGCTTTGCATGGATAGCGGGCACCCTTGGATACGTTCAGGCCCGCCGAAAACCCATGTTTAGTCTGGAAATCATCTATGCTTCGCTGCTTAAGTCGACCATTCTTCTTGTCTTTCAAAATGAAGAGTGCCATTGCAAAACACCTTCTCGAATGAGTACTCCAGTTTGGCATGTAATCCGCAAAAGCTATTATATCAGTAATACCCCACAAAGCAGCCTGCCAACTTGTTACCAAGACCCATCATATTTGAGACATTTACTTCCGTCATGGTTCAAGGCCGCCGGAATAACCCACTGTAGTATCTCGTCTCTTTCGTAAGGAAGCGGGATCTACTGGAGGGACTAGCTCTTTTCAAAGCCATGTTCAATCGTGAGACTTGTGGCTTCGTCCTTCCATACCCTGTGAGATCGATTTACCACAATCATGCGGGTAATTATAAGTGTTGTGTTCACAAGCGTGGCATGGGCCCCGCAAGCCGGAAATTTACTTTTTATCAGAATTAGTGAATCGAAGGTTGTGGTCCCTTGCCGTCATGACGAACTTGTGAAAGTGAAGTTCGCAGCCGTACCCATAGTGAGATTTGCAAGCAACTCAGACAATCTTGTATTGCAATTGTGCGCCTTGCGTCCGTGAAGAGTGTCTTTGAAAATTCAAAGGTAGCTCACATTGTTATCTATCTACCTAGCGAGTTAAAATTTGAATTTGTGGGGAGTTAAAGCCTAAAAAGTATATTTTAACCTTGTCCCAATTTATGAAAACATTCTTTAACCTTTTGCAATCTTTGTCCTGTGGACTTTCCCAATTCATCTTTACCTTAAGTATGTCGTATCCTGTATATAATGCGCACTATTTATTTTTCGCGGGACGATTCCAATTCGCGGTCGTCACATTTTAAAAACGTCCCAATTCCTGGAGTTTGACAAGAGTACTCTTGGGCAGTGTTGTGCAAAATTAGGAAATCGCAAACATGAAACACATAGTTAGTAAAGCATTTTCAAATAATACCGCGTGTCATCGTGAATAAATATTATTCATGCACGTGCGCTAGTAATTAAATATATCACTAAGACTTCGCTGTCAAGATTTCGCTACAAATGCGCATTCATGTGTACTCATTTGCACCCAAGGGCTGATGGAATCGCCCGGCAACAAGTAGAGAAACTTGTGCGGACGCTGTGGCTCCATGACTCTAAAAAATGTCCTTGAAAGACAAAAAGGTCAATCTATAGAAGCGTGGAAGCAAAGCTCGCGTATTAAAATGCTTTGTGTAGCTCAACTAAACTATAGCACACACGGCAATCCAACGTGCTAGCCAGCCAGAAGAGTTACACAAGGCTACTGATTAAAGTATTTCTCGAGACGAAGAGCATTCTTTGGCGACTTGATCCAAAGGTCCACCTGCGATTTCATTGCAGTTCAGATATCATTTCTTCCATGATTTTGGGTTTCTTACAAAGGATGCGAGAGTCGTGATTTGTTAAGAGCAGAGGAAACGAGCAATACGCAAGAAACGACGAGAAGAATGTTTTATCCCTGCCGAAAGTGACAATTGAATGATGGAGGGAGAGTCTTTAAAAATTTTCGGAAATTAGGCTCAAAGTTTATTTTTTTCAATTGAACTATCGTAAAATTATCTACCTCAAAGTGCACGGACTCGTGCCTGCTTATGAGTCAGACTCGAGATACCGTATCAGTTTCGACAGGATGTGATTTTGCAAGAGAAAATTTAGGAGGTTGACTGGAAGCCGATACAGACTTCTGGGGAATGATAGAAAAGAATCTCTATCGTGCCCTAATAAACAAGAATTGACGTGGAGCTTAACTATGATCACCACTTTTGAAATTGATCGTGTCCCGACATCCAACAGCCTGTCATTGACAGGCCGGCAGAGCTGGCATGATTTATAGTTTCACAACATTTCACACTTCAAAAACACAAGTGTTACATGAAAAGCGATCATATCACTCACGTTCACAAGATCGCAATCGAAGGACTTTTTAAGTCCGAAGCCAGATAGCGAAGTGTATCACCACTGTGAAAAATCAAAACATATTATAATACATTATTGCATTTTATATGATATTTTCCTCGAGAGTCTTATGAGTGGATAGATGGTCCAAGAACACCTTAAGGTTTTCATCCACAAAGCCGCAGTCGTCCCACTCACACTCGAGCCTCACAGGCCCAGCGTTGCCTTGCTGACCAATGGCAATGTGGTCGTTTCCGTGTCCCAAATGTGACCCTAGCAAGTGTGTTAGGAGGGACTCGTTGTCCATCAGTTGGAGACAGTTTTCCCACTGACATGAGAACGTATGAGGTTGATGAAGCTGCGCGTTTGTGAGCGGCACATCTCTGATTTCCGAAACTTGTTTCACCGCATATTATCTCGCGCGTTCATAACATAACGAAACAATATATCGTGCCGACACTGCTTTTGAGTATCCACTTTAAGGCTAAAATATATATTTACGCGGGATATTTTGGCCAAAAATGTATAAGTAGAACTTTTATTTATGTTTATGTACTCAAGAATATAGTACTTATTGAGTAATTCAACATATTATATGTGATGGTATTTTATCCAACTTATTATGGAGTTTGTCAATTCCACGAAGTATTGTTTCTTACATTTTGAAGTGATTGAATATTTATTCTTTTTTCTATTTTTTTCTTCTAAGTACCACACTTGGTATCTAAGATATCCGTTCACGCGGGATAAATATCCATTCACACGGGATATTATGATCAAAAATAAAACAATGACTTTTATCTCATGTTTCATACTTAAAAATATAGTTGTCACTGAGTTTTTTTACATATTAAATACACAACAGTTATTTAATTCAACTTATTGTGGAGTTGGTCATTTCACAATGTGTTCTCTTTCACATTTTGTAGTATAAATGTTTTTTTTTTTAAAGAAACAAATCATAATACAGGAAGCCACTAAAAGTGACCAAAAACTATAAAACTATAGAGAAAAAACCTGCAACACGTCTGGATAGAATACTGAGCGATGAAGAGCTCCGACTTTCCCAAGCCTTAGCTCCTCCTCCTTACTCTACCCGCTGCTTATGAAATTTGGTAACCTGTTTATTTTCCACTTGCATGTGTGAAACCTGAAGTATGATGTCTATGTTCAAATATGACAATTAACATTTAATCTCTCACATATATTATTTTTTGGTATTGTTTGATGGTGATAGTCAAATATTTTAGGAAACTTGGAGAAGTTATATGGCGTGTTGTTTCCTGATCCAACTGTATGAAGGGTGATATCTGTTTCTGCCCCGCTGAGTAATACTTCCAAAAGCTATTATAGCCATCATTGGCACTGGAATTGCGGGCCAGTTGATGGCGTGGGCTTACACAAGTAATCAATTAGATAAGACTCTTATCATGCCTGAAAGTATCTTGGCACGTGTTTGGGGATGTCATCGTCAATAGTATTCCCCACAGATACACGAGCTCGTAATCACTTTCATAACTATTCCACTTCTAGCCGATCTGTATTTTACCCACCATTGACATGGTCAGTAATCTGGCGCGATGAAAATTGGCAAAAGTCCATACACATAAAACATGCAAAAACCTCGCGAAACCAGGCTGAAGAATGTTCACCAGCGCATTGGTCACCAACAATCCCACATTGCATGTTGTTTGCACCCATTTCGCACCCAGTGTTTGCAAACGGGGCAAGAGAAACCCCCACGAAAAACCCAGTGAATCCAGTTTGAAACACATTCGAAGCACCTACACGATTTTACTCAAAAACCCTCCGAAACCACCGGCTTTCTTGCTCATCATGCTATGGCTTTTTTTTCTTGTCGCATTGGCTCAGGCACTTATTGTGGCGCAGAAACCGATTCATAAAGTGTCGACAAAGACCCACGATGCTAAGCTTGTCAGCAGCATGCTCTATGGTTTCTACTCCGACGCATATAACCTCAGAGATAATATCAACCAAAACTATATTTCGAATTTCGGCAGCATTGCGCTTCAGTATACCAGCGACCCATACTGCGTCAACAAATCAAATATTCGGTACTTCATCAAATCGTTTTCCTTGGTCCACCACGAGTACCCGGCGTCGCCATGTAGCCTTAATCTCAACACCCGGTTTGCAGAAATCGTCAGTCCTGCAACCAATTTCCATAATTCAGTCCACGGCGCCGTCGACCGTATATCTGGTGAATTGCTCCAGAAGTCGCAAGCTTATATTGAGGACCTTCCAGACTTCGATTTCCATTTCTATGATTTCGCAGACCTCAATTACGACTTGCAATGTGAGTCGGGATATCAGCAGTTGATGCAGGCAATGTACCAGGAAAAGGTGCTACAGGTGAATCTCCAGGTCCTGGTCACTGTTCCTGAACAATGTACATTTGCCAAACTCAATCCTGAGTTTCAAACCGTTTTTGACGAGACCAAAGTAATGGTCCACATTCCGTTGACTGGGGTATTTTTCTGCCAGTCAGGAAGAACGGCCTCATGTAAGAAATCCGTGGCCAGCACCAAAAATCCTCGACTTAAGCTTTATGAATGAGGTACTATGGATCTAGATCCGCTTAAAAGCTCCTCAAACGTTTTTTCTTGCCACATACCTGAACAAAAGACCCTTCTAATAAACACTTCTTTCATAAAACCTCGAAATTTTTATCACACAACTTTTGGCGAAAAGTCCAAAGCTAGGGATGATCTGAGAACATGTTGCACCATCTAAGATTGTCATTTTGATCGTCATCCTCTGAGTAGTTCTTCATATTCGATAACGTAGAGAGTTCTCCAGATCAGGATATGTTGTAGCGTTCAATATGAATATCATGTGCACAGGACACCCTTGTTAGAGCCGAAGATTCAGGAATGTACACTTAATCAATTGATTGCTTTCCCCTGAATAGCAAGAGATAGTTTCTGCATCGCATTCTTTACCGCAAAGCAGACTCGACCATGTAGGCAAAATCGTGTCTTTTCTTCTGATATAGTTTCTTGCCACGCAAAGCTTCATCATTTTTACTCTCTCGAAATCTAGACTTCTAGATAGTGAGTCACGTCTCAAACACCATACAAGAGGTTCCCGTTTTTTCTTTGAGATCCACAGTGCCCAGAAATGCTCAAACACCGAAATCCATTCACTTGAGCAAACTTGATCTCTGCAGAATCAAGGACGCATATTCTAAACTTGTTTTGGGTGGCTTTGGTTCTTTTCGCGGAGGAGATCCTGCTCAATAAAGTACTTCGTGACGTCGATTGCGGCCAAAGAATCCTCTCCACTATCGTGCTCACCAGCTTGGATTGCCCTGCCCAAGTACTGGAATGCCAATTGCTTAAGTGAATAACGAAATGTTGGTGAGGTCTTATGCTTGGGATAAAGAACGGCCGTATCCACGATTTTCGAATGGATGAGCCGCATGGCATTCATATCGTTTTCCAAGCCATGGCCTACCATCACGGTATTTGCATCGACTATTTCCGCAAGCAAAGTGATCAGATCCTCAAAAGAAAGTGCTTCTTGTTTGATTTCTGCCACGCCCGACCACCTTGTGTTTAAATCAAGCACGGTTCCCTTTGGCCGAACCAAAATATCCAAAACTTCCTCTCCCGAGAAAAAATCCATGGCCGTGATCCGCAAAAGCTCAAATCCTTGCGTAGTAAATCCCATTTCACAGTCGATTCCAATGGCCTCAAGGCTCCCTTTGCGAGTTTCCCAATGTACGGCAGTGTTTATAAACGGAAGGAAATGGTGCATTTCTTCAGGCGTGGTCCAGTAAAACACATGGTGCTGGCTTTTCGTACATGGTTCTGTATCTGTTTCCCCATAGACGCCCCCACAACACAGATACACCCGGACTTTCTGCTTGTTTTTCACGGGCCGGCCCGGATGATACCCACAGTCGACCACCAGTTCGGAATGCTCTAATTTAAACTCGATTTTGCACCGGTTACATTGACGCAAAGGGTCTGGGGCGTCAATTTTTGAAGGTTCGTCCATAATGTAGCCATATTTCACGAGCTTTTCCTTCAGAATACATAGTTTTTTCAATTCCTGAAGATACTCTTGTTTTGACGGTTTGCGGATCACGTGAGTCTTGACTTTTTCGGGATGTGCAAGCTCATAGAGTTTCCTTTTCACTGCTAAAGTATAAGTCGCCGAAGAACTGGTGCTTGCAATCTTATGTTCCAATTCTATTGCCTCCCAAACAGGAGTTTTCAATTCCGGGGTGGTTTTTTTGATGGCCTCAACGAAAAGTTCAATATACTTGCGCCGCACAGGAAGAAGAGCCGGCGATGGATTGACTTCAAGTGGGAAGATGTGCTTGGGATCACTCTCGTGGCTTTTATCGGGCTTCAAGCCCAAAAAGTCCCGGACTTTATTGCGGTAATCGCCTAGACTTTGAGCACCAGTGGCGATTTTGAATTCGCAATCGATAGCCTGGCGATTTGGAGTTTCATTGCTTTGTTTCTCGCGGAGGTACGTGGCGATTTTCTTACAATTCTCCGACCGTTCGTTCCGCGGAAGCAGAACATCGGAATTGAGGTCTTTAGCAAGAACAAACAGTAGATCTTTTTCAACTGGCGGTTCTAAAGATTCAGGATCCAGCTGCTTTTCAAAACCCGAAGCCGTTTTTAAAGTTGAATCCGTAGTAAGTGGCGTTTTCGAGGCCTCAGATCCATGGAATTTTGCCCTTTTCCGTGACTCTTCAATTCCCTCAAGATCTCCAAGAGAGTCCGTGGTAGAATCTTGGCGGGAAGCCCGCTTACCTGATTCATGACTGAACAAACAGTTTATGACGTCACATCTGCCACACAGAGCAAGCTGGGGACATTTCACATTTGCAAACACATTGTTCGGTAACTTGAACATAAAAGAAGAAAGTACAGTAAGGAAAAGAAGCCTGTGTACAGATCACAATAATAATCCCAATCCCAATCCCTATTCCGATTACCAGAAACCTTTGAAGGGTGATTTCAATGAAGGAACTTACGAATCCTAGGTGATAAGAGAATCGCGACCAAAATCAGACGGCTTTGGTGGGTTAAGAATCGTGTCCGAGATCTTCAAACGACCATTGATCTGTCGTGCACGATGCTGTATTCTTGGAAGGCACGGGTGTTCGACCATTCCCATTGAGCCAGGGCCAGTGTACCAATGTCGTTTTCGCACTGTAGGCAGTATAGGTTACCCGGCCGATGGCCTTCGTTTCCTATATAAGCCTCAGGCCCACACGCCCTTTACTGATTTCCTTTTTTTTCTTTGTCGACGTACTTCATAGGATCATTTCTATAGGTCACGTTCCACAATGACTCTTCTAAAGAGCCACTGAATCCAACTTGGTTGATGAGTAAGATACCCTTGCGCCCTCAAAGTGAGAACCAATTTAGCTTGTCCATGATCCTTTGCGGTCTGGTCATCTACAATTTGTTTGCCTTTTCCATGATACCTTTCCCCGCGAATGTGTATCTATCAAAGGAGCGATGATCTTGACCCTTTTTTGAATGCTTTTTCGGAAGACTCAGCCAAGGGTGGGCGCAAGCGGCAGTCTGACAAGTTACTCAATATTTCTCTTTTCTTTTTCGTGTGTGTTCACTTTGGAAAAGAATTGAGAGGTATTGGTGACTATAGCTAACCTTATGTTGCGATGTCGACCATTGTAAACTGCTTCTCTTTTCGGCTTCCTCCTCTGTCTATCATCTTCCATGCCTCTCGCAGACCTTCCTTTAGTTACACTCTTCCACGTGTTGCTTTGAGTGCTTCTACGAATACGTGCTTTGGGGATGCAGTCATCGGAGGTCATCTCATCATTCTAATTAAGGTTGTGTCTTCTAAACTCGAAGCCTTGACCAAAGCCTTCGGGCCAGGCGATGCTTGGTATTTGTTCTTACACCGCATCTGGCCCCGAAACCTTGGCAGGAAACTCATACAACTTGTAGTAGTCCACCACCTCACCATTTAAGTTGTTTTCACCGTCTATTGGTAAGAAGAAGATGTTTCTCCAATTAATCTCGCCGATGAACCAAAAATCAAGCCAGTTCTGTTTCACTCCGAAATCAGTGGGGATTTCGAAACTTTCAATTGACGTGTAACTGTCATTATGCGTTGTTCTTTTAAGTAACAGCGCCAGGCCGACTTTTAACGTCTTTGAGAACTGGTCGATTCCAAGTAATTTCATGCATGTGCCAAACCCATTCTTTTGATGACCGTGGCCTCCAGTGGCTGGTTGAGAAGGAGGCGACTGGTCGCCATTGGGGCCCTGAAAATCGCCGGGTAGGGTGGAGTGATTATATGAGGGGCTCGACATTTGCTTATCCAAAGAGCTAAACTCCCATGTGGTGAGTCCCTTGCAAATTTGGAATGTTTGTACAACACAGAGAAACATGATCCAGATTCCTTGAAACCAGCACCAAATCATCAAGTTGAAAACAAAATGTCTAGTTTGAAATCCCAAACACATCTCTTCAGAAAGAAGCCAGCACAGCTCTTCCACATCACTGGAGTACCCCATATCTTCTGAGTATATCTCAAAATACTCCATTGCCAGAGTAGAGTAAAGTATGATAGCTGTGCTCAAGCTGTAGACGAAAGTGATAAATAGCTTATGATTTCTCACGCCGATGTCATTGTATACCCACGGGCAGTAGTGATCGAATCGCGCCACCAACGAATTCGTTGCCTTCGAAAATTTCGACCGTAACGGTTTACGTGTGAATGTGTTTACACAAAAGTGCTCGGTATCGAACCTGCCCAATTCAACCAAATTCTTTACTCCATCAAAGACAACACGAGGATCGCTTGGTGCCGGAACCGTTCCTGGATTAATCGTCATTGCCTTGAAGAACGAGTATGTGAACACAACAATGACAATGGCAAGGATAATGCTGGTCACGAATTGTTTGAGCCACACCTTGGGAAGAATAACAAAAAGCCACGAGAAAATTGCCCAATTTGCAGTGGCGGAAAATAAGCCTGCAAGGTACGGAGTCTGGAAGAGTGCTTTATCCTTGCGGATATATATGGGTATGATAAAAGTCTGCAAGAACAAAATAGATATTCCAAAGACAACACCACTCATAAACAATTTGGGGATGGCGTAACCCTGGTTGAAAGAACATATTTCAAGGGCGGCCGGAAGCGTAATGTACGGCATTAGAAAAGTGATCACCTTCGCCAGCTTCAGCGAGAGTAAATGAGTATTTGGGGCCCAGTTTTTCTTAGGATTGCGGTCGGCCTCAGTTAACACCAGGATCCATGTGGATTCACAGTTCATATCCTTAGCAACGCCAAAGGAGTCTTTGTTTCTATCATTTTTATGAAAGATATCCGACCCGGCTTCCACCAACGTCACCAACACGGACTTGTAACCACGCATGAAAGCCCAGTGAAGTGGGGTCATGAGCGATTTGTCGGTTCTAGCTACATCTGATCCATAATGAAGTAATGCCTTGACCGTAAGAATGTCGCCCTGATAAGCTGCCCAGTGGAGCGCCGTGCACTGAATATTGTCGGTCTCGTCAATGTAGATCAGCTTCTCGATCATTACGCATTTCAAGAGGATATATATCACAAGCGTGATGTTTGAGCTGTGCACGGCCAAATGGAGCGCATTGTATTGCTGAGAATCCTTTAACGTCGGGTCGGCGGCTGTGTGACAAAGGAAATAGTCCACCACGTATACCAAGCCGTTTCGGCACGCCCAATGGAATGGCGACGCAGAAAGCGTGCCGCCCAATTGGTTCGGGTCCGCCTGGCTATACGGATTCTCCATGAGGAATTTTACTACGGTAATCCGGTTATTAATTGCCGCCCAGTGGAGACCCGTGATGCCCAGGCTAAATGTATCCTTTGCATGGACTTGGCCCGTCGTTATGAGATCGGTGACTGTGGCCAAGTCACCATTTTGACATGCCGCCATGAACAGCGCAAGCACGGGATTCTCTTTTTCTTCGGCATTGGTGTTATCGGGTTTGGCCTGGTTATTATTAACACCCTCATGACAATTTTCAGTGCCATTATTTGCGCTATTTTCCAAGCCATTATCGACACTTTCCTGAAAATCTAGCACTGAATCTTCTTTTAGCAAAGCGGCACTTTCTTTAAGACTTCCAGTATCGAGTGAAGACGGGTCTGTAGTCGATTCTTTTGTTGATCCTATTATTGATTTTGTTGCTGGATCTGTGGCTGATTTTGTGGCTGATTCTATGAGATCTCCATCATTTCCGGATCCGAGCAGGACAGTAGTAAACTCCAGTGGGTCTTCGCCAACATTGCCGTATGGTTCTAAGCTTTCCGCGGTGTTCGAATGAGAGCGTAAATCTGTCTTTATCTCATCGTTTTGATCATTTTCGAAGGGCTCGGGTATAAGCGGCAGATCGCCTACGACAAAATTCGAAGAGCGGCTAGTCTCTGCATGTTTAGCCTCTAGAACCAGCCCATTAGTTTCCGGCAAAAAACCGCCTGTTTCGGGCGTGTCTGCCACCTCTAAAGTCGGCGGCTCAGAGATCCTTGGACCGGTCGAAAGACTAGTAGAGGACGATCCTGCTGAGGTCGATTGGGGTTTCGGAAAAGTTTCCTCGTCCATGGCCGGTTTCCTCAAAAAACTCCCGGTCTAAAAATTGGGCTATCTTCGAAACTGGTGAAGATGTTTCCCCTTATAAGACTTCCGGAAAGGTACCTGGTCGAATTGTTGGCACCTTGCGCGCACATTCATTTTTGATCTGACGAGGCGCGGACAAGGGCACGCACAGAGTATTATGAATTTCTGTCACGATATATTTCGTGATCTGCTGTATTTATAAAAATAAGAATTGATTATTTATTTCTAGATTGGAGCCAATTTCATTCAGCCCCGATTTGCAAATACCTGCGTCATTCTGTTTCCCTTGAATTATGGCACTTCTAAGATGCACTCGGCATGCTTATTATGTGAATGACACACACACCTTCACATTAAATGAATGCAGTGTTTTCATTTCTGAATAATGATGCACCGAGTGATTTTTCTTATTCGGTAAATTTCGAGAACCCCTATCAAAGATTAAAGCATTACTTTTATATAAAGATAGATGGCTGTGAAAAAAAAGGAAAACGAATTTCGGGAGATAATGATGAATATCGAACGTTGAGTGGGAAATATTTGTGACACCTCCTGCTTTCTGGAATAAGCCTGCAGAACAAAAATACCTAAACTGGACTTGCCTGAACACTCCATCTCATGCACTTGAGCTGTAAGCTTCATCATGCCTGGCTTCTTTTCTATTTGTCACTCTTTGATGTTGAGCTGCCGTTTCGTTTTAACTGGTTCGTGGCTGATATATTAGTACGGCCTTTCACGTCAATTTTGGGTGAGGATGCATATATTAGTATAGTTGTTAAATTATCTATAACAGCATGATTAGATAGTAATAATTTGATACACAGTGATTATATCCTGATTATATCTTGATGATATCTTTCTCTACGTCATTATATTTATCTATACATCAATATTTGTAGGTACGTATAAACCATTATTTCAAGCAAATGTGAAAACTATATGGTGTCAATTGTCAACCCTAACAATGTGCATATTCTCTAGAGTGGATTCTCACTACCACCATTTCGGAAAGTGATTGGGACGGTAATTCTGTCGGTAATTTGGAAAGATTCGGACGATACTTCAGATAGTAGCTGTGTCGGTAATTCGGACGGTAATTCCGACAGTAATTCGGACGGTACTTCAGATAGTAGCTGTGTCGGTAATTCGGACGGTAATTCCGACAGTAATTCGGACGGTACTTCAGATAGTAGCTGTGTCGGTAATTCGGACGGTAATTCGGACAGTAATTCGGACGGTACTTCAGATAGTAGCTGTGTCGGTAATTCGGACGGTAATTCGGACAGTAATTCGGGCAGTAATTGGGACAGTATTTCAGACAGTATTTCAGACAGTATTTGGGACAGTAATTCGGACAGTAATTCGGACTCCACATTTGTAGATGACCATCTAGACATTCTAAAATTTATTGAACCACTTTCCCCCTACTACTTTGAACTGGCAATGAATCAAGACTTACTCAACGACAAATTCAAGGGATATGTATCTCCAAAGTTATGGCTACAACCTAACCTGCTTTTAGCAGCCAATTTCTGGAAAAGGTATACATATGTGCATGGAATAGTCTCAATGTGAAGTTTAAGCTGTTATGAGATATAATTTACTAAGTGGGATTTTGAATCCTAAAGCTATCCAGACACTTGATATATCTGCTGATTCTCGTGAAGCTCAAATTTGTGTGGCTTTATTTTATTTGGCTAGTCATGCATTGGTACTATATAAAGCCTTCAATCTGCTCAGTAATTTTGTGAGAGCTTGAGAGGCAATAAATTTATGGTGAGGTCAAAGAAATATGTGGCTTCACGAGCTTAGACAAGATTAGCTACAAAATTCTTAAAAATGTAATGGGTTACTCATAAATTCTGAAGTTAAGATTGAGGTTTTGAAAAAATCTGACTTTTTTTCTGGGTTTTTTTCTCCACTTAATTGTTTTTTTTTAATGACAAAACTCGCAAAAATAAAACTTGAGTGTTTTTAGTTTTACTTGCATCGAAATAAATACCTCGACGGTCGAGAGTATGATGGTTGTACGATTTGAATGTAGATTATGATCATACTAGGTTTCAAGGTAAAATTTTGTAAAATTATTTAATTGTTCAAACTGTATTTTTGGGACCACAAAGTTCTCTATTTATCTCTATGAGAACTGACGCAAGGCCCCAATAAATGGTTGCGGAATTCAAGCGAATTCACAGCCTGACACCGTTACAATTCCCAATAGATATTTACACTTCAACCTTGGAATTTGAAGGGGTGAATAAATTCTGCTTGCTACTTGCCTTCACGATACAGTAATAGAAGACATGATAAACGTTCCAATGTGCTTCATCACGACTGATTCTTGGACTTCATCATCCTGTGCATCATTGTCTGCCCTCTACTACATTTCACCTGGAACTCGTATTTATGTTATCACGAGAAAAGCTATCTCGACGGCAATCCAGAATTTGCAAAGACCTACGATATAATGATAGCTGACACTTAATTGCAGGCCTTCATGATTTTCCTTCCTTTGCAAGCGTCCTTATCTATCATGATTATCGTAGTGTTTTCCCTGGTGATGAGGAAATGAGGATACCGAGACATAGAATCTCTCGCTATCCCAACCTCAATTCAATGGATGTGTTGTTCAGCTCGAATTATCCATCTACTCTCCTTTACCATTACCAAAATAGTCCTTACTTCCGGCACTCCAAGAATCACGAACTTCGTCCGGAAATTTGTACTTGACAATACTTACTCATTACCATCGATCCCATTAACCTACAGACATATTTCTTGAAATCTTTCTCCAGGAATCCCTTCATGGTCCATTGAGAAGATCTCCTAGGATATCACAGTCCTGATACTGGAGACGACCACTTATCAGAGTCTTGGGAGCAGTCGTAGAAAGGCTAGCAGCCCTAACTAATTCGATTCGTATATTACCTCATCATACAAAAAATTTTATGGCATCACTAAAGTCCAAGAGAAAGCGAGCTTCTTTTCGAGAAGCGGTATTTCATACTGTCTTTCAGTCATGGGAACCCGTGCTACATGATTTTCTGGTTGATTTACATTCCAAAAAAGAATCTTGGCCAGTCTGCAAGAACAGTAAACGGCGCAATAATTTATTAATACACTTTAGTCAAAGAGGTTTTGCGTAAATGGATGTTGTTTAGGGACTCAACAAACACAATTGCCAGAAACATTTAGAAACGCAACGCCATCTTTCTTCTCTCTGTTGCACATTCAAGAAACAGCCAAAGAAAGTCTTTCGATCACTTAAAACTACGGATACTCTTGGTATCGTCATCCAACGGTATGTCTAGCGTCCCCACTGCAGTAGCATCACTCGATTGGGTGGTCGCACTTGAAGTAGCCGACGACTCCGTCGAAGAAGGTGCCTTGAAGTTTGATTTCACGAACTTTTTGATCTGCTCACCGGCCTTTTCTGCACCTGGAACAATATGCTCCTCAACATACGGCTGCACCTTATCATTCAAGAAACCAGGACGCACCTCTTCTGCGGTTATGAGTCCCATGTTCTTCTGGCCGACTCTAAGCAAGTGTTTTTCAAGCAAAAGAAAATTCCGCAGGTTGGCCTTGTATCCGATCTCAATGAGCTCTCCAACAAAGGGAATGAGCGAAAGACAGAAGTCTACCACGATGTTGAAAATGAAAATAAGTTGAATGTCCAAAGGAAGTCCATCGTCTAAGGATCTGGCAGTCCAGAAAAGCGATAACAGCCAGAAGTTCGACACAATTGTTCCTACAATGGGAACGAACCCAACGAGATTCGCAAGCCCAAACCTGAAGCCAAATGCCGAAAACCACATGTCGTACCGGAATGCTTTTTGCTTCACTGCAAGTAAGATCTTGGTGTCGTTATCGCTGATGCCCTGAGGAAGTTTCCGCTTGGTTTTCTTGTGTTTGGGCTTGCCGTGGCGGTCCTTGCCAACGACAATATACTCGTAGTAAGGGTCCTCTACACCAAATCTGTTCAATTGGTTATCCTTAAGGAACCTATTAGCCACCCATTTAAGAAGGAAAGACGACATTTTGGTAGAGGGTTGCGGAGTATTGAGCAAAGGTGGGCCAAGATAATTAAAACAAGGGTCTTTCTAACCAGCGCTTTCTAATTAGATGAAAGTACACTGCAGGCCACTTTTTCCGTTTCGAGAACGTAGCAATCTCTGCATGAGGTCAGCCGTGGGCTTCTTTGGCCAGAGGTCCATAACCATGCTTGATTGCTGCGAGCGACGGTCACGTGATGCACCGGGGTAATTTCCAAGGTGCCCCGTTTTTTGGCTTGTGTTTGGTTTAAATTGCTCAAAATCACATTCTTGGGGGTTTGGCTAGGTGCGGAAATCAATCCCATTCTTTTTTGGCATTCTTCTTCTGTCTTGGTCGATTTAGCCGGACTGTTAGATTGCCGTACTTCGGAGCCAACCCCACGATTAAGTGCGTGCGAGCCTAAACTGTGAGTGAGGCTCCGGCCCATGGGGACGCAGAGCAATCTGACCACACCCGAGTGATAAGTCTAGAGTGAAGGGTGATAATCAAATGTGAAACATCACAGATTTCCCAATAAACAGAGAGAAACAATATAAATTATAAGAAATTAAAGCTTTGGGTCAAACACACAAAACACCGATTATTTCGAAACAATGCATCATTCCAAATTGTTTTCTTTTAAACATCAAATTCATTTATTACCCCAGATTGGGGGAGGGAAGAATCCATTCTTTCACAGTTTGGCACATTGTGTTAAGCCAATTCGGCGTGTGGTTCAATTTACCCTTAAATTCTACCATGAAATCTGATTAGATAAAGAATCAAGGATCAAACAATCAAAAACACCGATTATTTTAAAATGGCACACCATTCCAAATTTCACTTTCTATACATCAAATACTTTTACAGTACTCCCTCGTTATATTCCGGAGAGGTTTGCGCCTGCGAGATTCTCGAGGGTCGAGGGAAAAATCACCTCTATGCAGTATATGCCTTGCGAAATACCTCGTTGCGATCTGGCCCAGTGTTGAGCAAACGCGCGTATTCGAGGAGTACGTACGGAATTACGCGTACGCTTACGCTGGCAGCCAGCGTAATCGTAAGCGTACGCGTACCACACGAGAGTAAGCGTAATGCGTACGCGTACGGTACGCCACGGTACGCTGCATCTAAGAGAGGAAAAAGTCATATAAATCTCTAGGGATGTAGTCAAAATCATAGCTAAATGCAGAAAGCTTTCTATTTAACTTAATTAAGGGAAACTAGTTTACAAATGGCGCAGAAATTATGAGTTTTATCAACCTACT
>JAKTYA010000228.1:0-44591 GCA_030561745.1 Metschnikowia gelsemii
AAAAAAAAAAAAAAAAAAAAAAAACCTTTAGTGGCTTTCTTTAAAATGTTTTGTTTCTTTAAAAAAAAAAAAAAAAAAAAAAAAAATTAGTGGCTTCCTGTAATAAGATTTGTTTCTTTAAAAAAAAAATAGATAGTCCTTTCAGGCAAAAAAAAACAGCTCCATTTTTTTTTAATCCAATCGGAGGCCGTGACTTTTTTGCTTGTCTTCTCCGAATATTTGGGAAAATTTCGTTGAAAAATATGCGGTTTTTTCACAAGACCGTATAAATCTTTCACGTGAAACCATCACGGGATGACAAACCAATAAATTCCATGACATTTGGGTTCTTCTGCAACCAAAACTATGTACTTCTGGCTTCATGGCACAGCATTTATATCCTGAAATGAAAAAAGAATTGAGTTCTTCCTGAGCAGAGATCTCAAGGCGGAGTATCATTTGATTATCATTTTGCTGAAAAATTTTGTGTGAGTTGGTGACTTCTATCGCCCAGAATCACCTGGGTAGAATTTGCGCTCAGTTAAGGGTTTTATTTATATGGTTTTGGCGGAGTGGGTGAAACACTTTAACAATAGCACTCTGTAATTTGAAGTTTCAATAAAAAAGAAGACCAAGCGATTGAGTTTCTTTTTCTTCGCGATTCAGATCTCAGAAATTAATGGCTAAGGATAATATTCAAAGAGGCGACTCCTGAATTATCTCGAATACTCTCTAGGCATTGATGCGATCATCTATCAAATAAAAATTCAACCAGGATACTGCACAATTCTTTGGTGGGTTGTGGTACGGGCACGTGATACAGTGAGATAAATCAACTCTTCATTCTCGCGTTCAGATCGTTCATTCGATACTGTATTTCAATGGGTAAACAGCAACATAAAAAACTGAAAAATGCAGTAGTTGCTTCATCGCCTAGCAATCAACAAGTGCGGCTAAATAATGAGAAGTTCTCTGTTGCTAAAAAGCCCTTTCCGTTCACCAGTTCTCCGCTATACGACCTTCTTCAGGTATTCGAAAGACCACGTGATCAGTGGGCTGCCAGATACATAATAATCTTGAGTCTTGTGCTCTTAAAAGCATGTGTAGGCCTCGGACTGTTTTCGGGTCAGGGAGAAAAACCTATCAATGGTGACCTCGAGGCACAGCGCCACTGGATGGAACTAACCACCCATCTTCCAATCACCTCGTGGTATTATTTCGACTTGCAATATTGGGGCCTCGATTACCCGCCACTTACAGCCTATCACCTGTGGCTTTTTGGTAAAGTAGGCGCATTTATCAATTCACAATGGTTTGAATTGGACCTCTCGAGGGGTAATGAGAGTCCGCAACTCAAAACTTTCATGAGAATTTCTTGCTTGGTTAGTGAATTGATTATCTATGTGCCGGCTGTCATGCAGCTTACTTCATACCTAGGAGGCCGGAAAGAGAATATGAGTAGGATTCAGCAAATTATTGTTTTGGTTTTGCTTTTCTGTCAGCCATCTTTGATCTTGATTGACAATGGTCATTTCCAATATAACTCTGTGATGCTAGGACTATTCCTCTTTTCGGTGATCGAGCTCTTGAAAGGAAATCTTATACTTGCATCTATCTGGTTTGTGTGCTCCATTCTTTTCAAACAAATGGCTCTATACTACAGTCCTTTCATCTTCATCTACATCTTGTCTAAATTATTCACACCAAAGAAGACATTGTTTTCAACAATAGCTTCTTTTCAATTTGGCAAGCTCATTGTTGTTGGGTTGACTGTGGTGATCACAGCAGTTGTCATTTTTCTGCCTCTCTTACTTTCGGCTCACTCAATATCTGGGGCAATTGGGCATGTCTCTCAGGTCATAAAAAGAATGTTTCCGTTCGAAAGGGGTCTTTTTGAGGACAAAGTCGCCAACTTTTGGTGCACGTCAAATATAGTGTTGAAGTATGCAACACGTTTCACCGCAAGTCAGCTCAAAGTCATATCTTTTGCTTTGACCCTCCTCGGTATTTCCCCGGTATGTACTATGACGTTCTGGAAAAATATAAGAAGGCAAAGCCCACCTCCAGAGTTGGTTATCTATGGCTTTAGTGCAACTGCGTGGTCGTTTTTCCTTTTCCTGTTCCAGGTCCACGAAAAAACAGTTTTGGTTCCTTTGATCCCTTCTACATTCTTGCTTCTCGTCTCCAATTCATCTGCTGTTTCTGTTATTCAATGGATCAATAACATTGCTGCGTTCAGTCTTTATCCTCTCTTGAAGAGAGATGGGCTAACCTTGCAATATGCTTTGTGCGTCCTCTTGGTAAACTGGCTCCTTAGTGGATTTCAGTTCAAAAACTGGAAGGCTCTTTTTTTGCCCCGTCATCAGAGTCTTGCGTTTAAATTCGTCATAGTTCTGTCCTACTTTGCGGTTATAGTGGTGCATGCTTTGGAATTCTTTGTCCCTCCTCCAATGCGCTACCCTGATCTATGGACCATTGCAAACACGACGGTCTCCTTTGGATGTTTTAGTTGGTTTTATCTTTGGCTCTTGTACAAAATCTATCATCTCTAGGTAAGACCGTCATTTGAACAATCTAGGGTTGGTCGGCGAATACCACAAAATTGACCGATTAGGCCACTTATCAATTTCTAATGTTATGTTGAGCACCACTATTGAGCCGAACATTAGAGCCAACTACATGACCCTAGATGAACTGGTGCCTTCTATTCATATGATTACGCAAATTAAACAAGACGTGTCTAAAATTTATTAGATCCAAGCAGATTCAGACGATTCGAATGGATTCTCACGGCAGTACCCCAAGAGACACTTATACCTCAGTATCATTGAATTTATTAGGAATGCAGCCTAATACGTTTCCCTTAAAAAATGAACACCAAAATACAAAACAAAAGCTGTTCATAATTTCCAAAAAAATCTCTCTTCATGCCAGTTTTAAATTGCCTTCAAATTGCCGGTGCTTAGGAATTTACTGGCAGTGCCCTCGATGAGCGCAGCCGACCGGTCCGCTAAGAGATTTTGGGCCGCGCTTACTATGGCACGAATAGGGGAAGAAAAAAAGTGGCGTTAACCATGCAAAATCCCTGATCGGATTTCTCCCTCCGCGGCCCAGTGGAGACGAGTCTGCCGTGAGCGAGCAAGAAAAAAAAACTTACGATAACGCGAGCCAGATGAGACCGTTGCGATATAAAGTGAGCCCGAGGCCCGCACCTGACGATTGGTACACGAAGTGCCAGACAATTTTATTCAACGATCTTATTTCGATTAAATAAATTTTAATTATTGAATATTCAGCATGATCAGAAACTTCTCTACTACTGCCTTCACTGCATTCAAGAAGGAATCCGTCACTCAATTCAACAATCTAGTCAAGCCACAGCCTGCTGCTAAGAAATGGCAACCCACGGCTGGAAACTCGTTCCGGTCATTTGCTGAGTACAGATTGCGTGCCGTGAACCAGTCGCCTTTGAAGGTTAGAAGTACATCGAAGAAGTCTAATTAGGTTCTTCGGGGGAGACTACTTGATGTGGTTTTATATCGCTAGACCTGATGGGTGGCCTAGCACTATAACGGTTTACTGTTGTTTGGGTTTCTTTTGCACATGGCCAAACCCTTTAAAATTTTTTGCTTGGGGATTTCTTTGAGGAAGGTTGGCATGGTCGACAGAATTTTATATGTTTTTTATAGGTGAAGTTTAATTTCAGTTCTGTTCGTTATCCTCATCCAAACACCCCACACTCAAGCATCAGAAATTTTTCAGTCTACGGCAGTTGAAGTCCGAAAATCTGCAGGTGATTTTATCAGCAGATAAGCAGCCCGCAGTCACCAGATTTAGAAGCGCGTCCTTTCCTGAGATTCACAACTTCGTGCAGTATCGGCCAACCGGCATCTCGGCACCCACACGAAGGCCGAACTTTCACATGAGAAATGAACTGATTTACTGCATCGTTGAGCTTAATGTGATTGAAGAACGGCCCTACACCCTTCAAGTAATTATGAAGGGAGACACCTCAAGTAATGGCGAAGGGAGACAGTACTGGAAAATAGTTAATTTTAGAAAAGGAAGATGTTAATCTAACGGACGGCGACTTGAGATATCAACATATTCTTTTCACCTTCATCTATTTCCTCATCGTTGATACTCTCCAAATAATAGAATCTCTTTTTCTTTCGAAGAAATCATTACTCAATGACCATGCTTTCTATGTTTCAGAATAAATCAGACACATTTCTCCCACACGTGGCGACTGCCAACTTCTTCAATTACCCTTCTACCCTGGCCCACGTGACATGGCGAGCGTGCTTACTCAATGCGTGGTTCCCTGTCTGTTTCTACTTCTTATCACGTGGCATCGCATAATCTCCTACATTCCAGTGCTCAACTGTAGTTGATACCTAGGCTGCGGTATTGCGTGGAGCTCTGTACTTATCGCGGGACGATCCACAGTTATCATGACCCACGAATTGCTCACCGCCAAATGAACAACGGGTCGTCGAGTTTTGTTTTGAACTTCAGCTCAACGAAAAAGGCACGGTCTGTTTACTTTACCAACCTGTTGGTTTTATTTATTGTTCTTCATTACGGAACCTATATCTGAGATAGTCTTCTGTTTCTATATTACACATCTACTGTATGGCTTATCTTAAGCTCTTATAGATTCATCTCACTGAAACCTTTATTAGCGTGAAAATCAATCCGCTGCAACAACACAAATCTTTAAATTGGAGAGGAACTGAAACAAAAACAGAGACAAGTACACAAGGATGCAAGAAACGTCAGCTGCACTTATTGACCAGTTGGTGTATTTTGACAACTTTATGCTCAACTCGGACACTCCTAACCTTGACTTGGACGGGCAGCTCTCACTAGATTTGGCCGCGTTTGCCGACGACTCTTTTGTGTTTGCGGACGAGGACAAACCCGATCCACAGAACTTGAGTGATCTAGAGGGCGACGACCGGAGAGACGGCCAGGGTTTAGGCCCGGCAGACCTGCAAAATCAACAACCATTTCACCACGTTGACGTGCACGGACCGGCGGATAACCCGAGCGCAAACCCGGGTCTCGGGCCAGCAACTTTATCTGGTCCAACAGATATAACCGGCTCTAAACGTGGGGCACAAAGCCGAAACCACGGCGTTGGGGCTCCTCAAGAGTCAAATGTGGGCCAAGATGTCTCCACTAGATCTCTTGCTGAACTGTGGTACAGCCCGACGTCCCAGGTGGGCGGTCAAGAGGGTACAAGCCATCAGCGCGACAAAGGTGATCGTCATTTTCCTGACGGGAACGGGCTCAACTCACTTCTTAACAATAAGATCGAGACATTAAAGCGAAACAAATTCAACAACCATGCAAGCCACTCAGCCGCGCTGGCGGGCATTTCAAGGTATGGCAGCGGGCAATTTCTGCACCAACAACAAAACATAAATGATAGTCGCCAAGCTCAAACTTCACTGCTTCTCCGCGAACAGGAACAGGAACAACAGCTAGAGCTCGATGTGGGCCTATCGCAACAAAGCTCCGCTCAAGGGATTCCTGACCTCGCAAACATGCCGAAATATCCGGTTCCACCGGGTGCTAAGACTTCTCTTCAGAAAGCAGGCCTTTCACAAAACCAGATCGACTTGCTTTCTGCGCTTATAGCGCAGCACCAGAGTATGTTGAACCTGGAAGGTTCATCCAGACAACCTGTCCAAAGCGTGTCAAAGGAAAATACACTTAACACTTCACGTCCCATGGTACCAACCCTTGTGTCACACGGATCTCACAACCAGTCCAATCCGGGATCTTCCCTTGCAAATCATTTCAATACAAATAAGCAGGAGGGCCAAATCACTACAGGACTGAACCGCCCCGAACCATCTTTCACCACTGCATCTTCCATGACCGAAAGTCCAGTGTCAAACTATGGCTCAGAAAACAGTACTAACAGTGTGGTGTCTATGGGCCAGTCACCCGATAAAGAAAACTTGTCAAGCAACGTTTCAGATCCGAGAGATTTGGGGCAAGACCTCACGAAAAGAAAACGAAACACGGCTGCGAGCGCCAGATTCCGAGTGAAAAAGAAAATGAAAGAGAAGGAAATGGAGGAAAAGATTCTGCAGTTAGGCGACATGATTAAACGGTTTGAGCTCAAAATCGACGAATTGGAAATGGAAAACAGGTTCCTAAAGAACTTGGTCATTGAAAAAGGCAACCGCGCATCCGATGAAGAATTGCGCTTGTTGAAAGATAGAGCAGGATATCTCGACTCAAATGGCAAAGGATAACCCACTGCTGATTTGATTACGTGTTGTCATATGCGTAATATTCAAAACATGAACCGTTTCACTTTTACAGAAAAGAAATCGCTTAACTGGCTTATATTGTTTTAAAGCTAGAAGCAAGTAATTCTTGGTGCAGGCATTCACAATTAAATTACACGGGCTTCTCTGGGACTTGATGGACCCGAAAGAGGAATTCCAAAGAAAGTCCAGTTTCATTTCATCGATCTTCATGTAGGATACCCCGGCTAACTGAAGTAGAATGAGTCAATAGGTAAGCTGAGTCAAATATAATTATAGTTGAATTAGTTAACTAATTAATATAAACATGAAGATATTCGTGTCAGTCGTGATTTTGTATGGTCTATAAATTTCCGAGTTTTCTGAAGGTATCAACAAGAAATAAAGGATTAAAGAAGAAAAGGAAAGGAATACAAAACAAATGTTCACCCACGTCAAAAAGACATTTTCTCGGGTGGTTTCTCGGAGGAAGCACGGCGGCTTCGTAATCGTTTGACCGTCTTCTTCCAGCCGGAGTATTCCCGAATATTATCAAACACTGATCCGAGCGACGATCCCCTAGAAGACGGGCGGGTTGAGATTGCCCCTGCCGAGTTTGCTCGGCTCTGTGTACCACTGGACTCACATGAGCTAGCGAGTTTCAGTGTCTCGTAAACTTCGAGCGTTTTTTCCCATTGCGCCAGGAGGTCGGGGCTAAAAACCGTTTCCGGTGACAGGATATCTTGTGCAAAAGGTGATTCCAGCAAAACTGTCTCCGGGGCAACATTTTCCAGAAACCTGCGCAAAGGAAAGTGCCGGTGACTTCCTTGCAGCTCGCGTGTTGACGTGACAAAGTCGTTGTAGTTCACAGAAAGAAGTTCATACACGGACTTGCGTAGTATGAGCAACTCCTTTGGCTCGGGCAAAGTTTCAGCCAGGAACTGGTCTAGCAAACTCCCCGCAACGTTGACCTCCTTTGGCGCAGTACGCGAGATATATGTTTCATGGATATCCCGCCAAAATCGCACAAGCTTCAGGTTCTCAATAATCGCCTCATCATCAAGAAACGGTACGTTCTCCGCCAGCCCAAAGAGATCGATGTACTTGTCAACATTCAAGATAAATTCGAGGTTTTCTGCACAATGTGAAAGGCGTAAGAACTCAGCAAACGAGGTCTTGCTGTATGGGCCGGGCTTCATAGCCACTCTATCAGCGGCGAGAATTTCATCGAGGCTCGGGATGAGATTCGTGGGTAGAAATTGGATCGATCCCATTGAATGGTGGTCTTCACTTGATGGATGACAATACAGGTTCTCAATTCAATGATCGTGCCTCCAATACAAAGTAAAGGTTGGTTCTGTGAATGCGAGCAAATTTCCGAGGCCGGGATCGATCTTTAATGAGATGGTGAGGACTTTATAATGATTCCTGGGTTATGAGGTGTGGTGCGAATCGGGGCTAGAAACAATGAAAATCGTCTGACAGCAGGTAAATGGTTGTAAAAATAAATATGAATAAAAATAACGCTTTAAACAAAGGAAGAGACTAGCTCGTAAGACATCTTTCAAGAATCTGGGTGCCAGACAATTAGTGGCTGTCTATGCTTCTCATGTGCCTCCAGATTTTCGCATACAATACAAGTATCTATGTGCAATATATGCACCTGTATGTCTCCGACATGCGCGATTAAAAATCAGGAGCGTCGACCGAGTATTATTAGTGAGGCCAACTGTGCGACTCCTAACGAGAACGAGCGCAACAATAACGATGCGGGATATAAGGACAAACAAGGAAGAATAGTGTAAAGGGCAGATTCTGGAGTGAAAAAGAAATGAAAGAATATAGTAAGGCAATGAGGGGAAACGAGTAAGGGAACCGACCGGAAAAAGAAGGCTGTGGCCATCGACCATAGAGGGGTAATAATACATCATGCTGTCAATGCATCTATGAGCGAACAACAGATGTGCAGATGCACGGATTTCCACACAAGACAACGATGCAGCTACAGCTTTAGTATAGTGGCGCACCAAAGGAAAGTCAATTAAGAATGTCTTAAGTTACAAAACATTCTTCGTAGGAAGTTCAGTCTCTTTGTCAATTGCTGTGTTCTGCTCGACTAATCATGGTGCGCAATCCCGAACCGCGTCGTGCCCCTAATTTATTTTTCTTCTTGGCCTGCCCCGTAGTTATTTTCCTTATCTGAGGTCCTGCGCTAATTAGCGGTCTTACATGAGCCATCCTGCATGAACGGCCTAATTGAACTGTGGAGTAGAGACAAAAAGAAATCAAATATGAAATGTGGTAGTCACCGGCCAAGCTGAAGATCCAGCAACAACGCTCCAAACCTTCCTGATTCTATGGCTTATATTTCTGTCTTCTTTTTTTCTCTCCGTTTGAGGTATTTCAATGGCTAGCCCTTTACCTCTTACCATTTTTAATTTGTAGACGGTCGAATCCATATTCACATGAATCAACCTCTATCAATTCTCCTTTCCATTATTCTCATGGGCCGTGCTTCCTCCCCTCGCTTTATTTCTCACCAATTGGCTGTTGCCATAGCCTTGGTAAATCAATAAAAGCCTTGTTTTTGAAATCCTTGCCTTTCGGCCTGGAACAATTCAAATTTCGTACCTCGCAATCCTTCTTCAGGTCTATTTTTCCGGGGTTTGGACGCATGAGTTCGAGCTCGAAGTTCTGCGCCGGCTGCGCCTTTCATTATTGACTCTTGTGCAAGAACAAGAGTAATCTTTGTGAGTCCAAGTGGGCTCATTTTAGCATTAAATTACATTGCGTCTTCTATCCTCAAATTCTTAATAAAAAAAATCTGCTTGTAATGCTTGACCTGAAATTTTGCTCATTCTGCAGAACCAAAGGCACTAATGAACTCTTCGTAGATTCGCTTCAATACAATTAAGCGCATACGGGCTGCATGAGGTCTCATCCTCGATATGTCTTAGTGAGCTCTTTGCAATTTCTCATAATTCTTTTTACTCAATGTTTTCATTTTATGCCATTCATGTGATTCTTGAGAACGTACTGCTCAAGTTTTAGGAAACTATTGGCATTCTTTTCTTAGGCAGCATGACGTTTTTAGAAATCAAATCAAAGAGGCGTTGCGTATTCGGAAAGATTCAACTTTTTTCTACCCATTGTTGTCGATTGAATCTTTCCCTGGCTATTGATACCTATTGTCTGTTGTATGAGCATATTATTGAGGCTCGCGCCGGGGACGTATTCGTCCTGAATGCCGCGGAAAATAGCTCGCTTCATGATCCGATCAAGCCATTGTCGGAATATTTGTTAGAAAGATCAGAAATTTGCGGCCATCAGAACTTTCCTCTGTGGTATTCTGGGTCTTTTAGTTTTTGACGTGGGATATTAGAACTTCTTTGGGTATTCTGTTCCCGCGTTCAATGCGTGATGTTCCCCGACTGCCAACAACTAATTTTGAGATGTCAGACACCATGGAATTTTGAGATATCTGAGAAGAATCTATTTCGTCAGTGTATATGGAAGTCCAATATCTATGTAACATAGAATTACATAAGGGCGGTCTCCGATATGGTATTTGCACTAGTTTCTAAACAGCTCGAGTACAACGATCTTCGCCGTAACTTTTAAACATTTCTGCTCGTAGGACCTTATTCTCACTACATTCTTGTTTTAATCTTTTTTATTCCTTATTTATATATGTTGCTAGATTCTGATGTCCACCCTTTCTGATCTCTTCCTTTCTCATTTCCAAATCATAGATTCACCGACTACGTTCAGTGCTCAGACTCAATCCTGTCATACATTATGGCAGCCATGATATAGCTTCTCTTCAATTGAATATCAGATTTAAAGATTACCCTGATATTGTCTTCATCCCCACATTAGAAAAGTCGTCACACTCAGATCTCTTCCATCCCGGCAATGGTGGCTATCAGTCTTTGGCCTCGAGGCCCTTGACATTCACTGAAATTGCATGGTAGACAAGCACCAAGCCAACAGAGACAAACCCGAATGCCAACACCACAGTGTTTAAGTCGTTGTCAGATATCATCGGTACTAAAAGATCACTGCTGACCACTGTTGGTACTTTGGTGCCGTGTTGTTCACTTCCCACAGTTGCGCGTTTTCGCACGTCCCACCTGGCACATCACGTGCACACATATGGCAAGCCCATGAGAGAACAAGAGCCGAATCTTTCTTCTTTCAAACGCATTCCCGCAATGAGGCCTCCAACCTCGCTAGAAGAGCTTCTCTATCGCAAATTGATGACTTCTCATGCATTCCACTCATGGGTCAGGAGAGTACATGCTCGCATTAATCGTATACCGTTGGAGGAACAAACACTTGAGGCAGAGAACTCCATACATCTACTGAATTATCGCCCCTCGACATGGCACAAGGTGAACGCATTCAGAATTATTTTCTGGGACGAGTTGAAAAAATCATTCACATTCAGAAACTAGGCTCTATGAGGACAACGCTTTTAACTCTAAACAAACCCCATTATGGATTTCTTGTTCGTTGGCTTGAATTCCTTGTCCTCTGCCATGAAAATCGTATTCTGCGTCAAGGCGTAATAATAATCAGAGCGTAAGGAAACGCCTCCGATGACAAGGTCCTCTCCAGCCCCGAGGATTTTGTACGAAGGCTTTGGCCACTTTTTTATGATATCCTTCAAAGACCATGAAATCATGAACGGTCCCGTCGTGGTCACTATATGTGTTTCCTCCTTTGTCAACGAGGTATTGAACACAGCACGAGTAAATTTGATCTTTGGATTGCCCGTTGTTTGGGTTATACGAGCAACATCAGTTGGGGTGAGCGCCAATCTTTTTGGAATAGGTTTTTTGTCTGCATCGAAGTACTTTTTGAATCCAATTTCCCCAGAGTTCTTCTGTCCAGGTCCGATCGTGTAGTCGATAAGAAGCAACAGGTTTTCACAAGTGGCAAGCCCCCATTTTCCGTCTTTGGTCACATCCACGCCTACGTATGGCTCACCCACTGAAGGGAGACTGACGCTAGCTTTCTTACCAAATTTCTCATAGAGACGAAGACTTCCATCTTTCAGACTCACCACCACATTACCATTCTCAGTGACAGCCAAATGCCTGAAATCGGTTTTGGTCTTATAAGTTTTGTATGAATCGTCTGAAACAATCTTGCTACCGCTCAATCTGGGGTCGATGTGGAAAAGCGAGTTCGCCGAAACCCCCAATAATTTCTGTTCATCTGTGAGGGGGGCAAATTTGGAAATTGGTGCAAAAGCTTCGAGCAGGCCCTTATCGTCGGCAGCCCAAGACTCAACAATTTTCCCCGTGGTCAAGTCCGCCTTGTAAATACTTTTATCAGCAATATCAGCACTCGTCATTAATAAGTAATTGTCCCTTTGGTGGAGCATATTCAGCTTGGGAATAAATTTCTTTCCTTTTGTATCCTTGAGGGAGTCGATGGTGGTGACGAAGCTCAACCCGTCATCTCCCTGTTTGAAGACACCAAGGTTATCCCCTCTCGTCACATAAGCACGATCATTGGCATTTCCCACAGACAAACCTGTGTTAGGATCCTTCAAGCTCAAAAATTTTGCCTTGTTCTTGGCCGCCACATCTTCGTCATCGTCCTCATCACTATCTGATGACACAAACAATGTTGGTTGACGATTACTCTTTAACCTTACCTGGTCATTGATAACTTTGTTCAACCGCTCTTCGT
The DNA here is from genome assembly GCA_030561745.1 of Metschnikowia gelsemii. Classification (NCBI taxonomy): domain Eukaryota; kingdom Fungi; phylum Ascomycota; class Pichiomycetes; order Serinales; family Metschnikowiaceae; genus Metschnikowia; species Metschnikowia gelsemii. Next base: position 11,949 of record JAKTYA010000228.1, read on the forward strand.
CGAAACGATTACCGTCTCTCTCGTCTTCGCTCTCGCTTGTTTCAACCAGACTATCATCGTCTGTTCCACCCAAGTCCATGTTCTGAACAGTGCTGGTCAAATAGGCCAAATCGGCGTCACTAACCTTGGTACTCGGATTCAAGCTCTGGCTCATAGCATCTTGAAAAAGATGACCGAAGCGATAGAAATCATCAATAGAGTGAAACTGGAACAAAAGGGAAAATGATGCACCGATGCCCTCCTCGTTCAGCGAGTAGAAGTTGAAGATAAAAGCGAGGTTGTCAATATTGAAAACCGGGTTCATTTCCTGTGCTATGGGCACAGAGAAAGCGAATTTTGGCGTCTGCGAAACTAACGAAAATGACGTCGACTGCACAAGCTTGATATTTGCGCCAGCACAAACCAACGCAAACTGGTCGGTCGAAGGGTCAAAAACACGGAGCTGCACCTTAAAGGAGTCAACCACAGAGCCATCCACAGCAACAGAATTTTTAAAGATGAAAAACGGAATACTTGATGCGTCGCCATAGCTTTCTTCGTCAGATTGATCGTCCTTGTTAGTGCTACGAGAACGTGAGCCAGAAGATACGTTACGCCTTGCTTTTTCTGGCTTCTTCATTGACTTCAAATCATTCAAAACGTCCATCGACCCAGGCTCCCGTACGTGATCCTGTTTTCCCCGTAAGCAGAACTCGGCTAATAATTCCTTCTCGGGCACGCCAGCACATGACTTTCCATATTTCTGTTCATATAAACACCCGTACAACGCACGCATAAAATTGTCGACGTCGCTGTACTTGATTTCCTCGTCCACGGCAAACTCCAACATCTCCCCCTCGTCGCCATTAACGTCACGCCAAGAGATTATCTGAGAACCATCATTTTTCGTTACAAGGCGCACATTCAAATCCTCTGTGAGGAAAAACAGCCGCTCATCGCTGTTACGCAAATCCTCCGCGGCGTTTTCGTCGTCATCGCCGTCCTCAAAGTCGCCCGTCGACTGCGAGCTCGATTCTCCTTCCTGGTACGCCCTTGTGACGGACAACTGATAGCAGAACGGCTGGGTGGTGCGTTTCATTGTGAGCACAGAGTCGTTGAAAAGACACTCAAGAGCACCTTTGGGCAGCTGGGGCGACCGAGCCAAGAAAAACTTGCCTGTGGGGATGCTGGCGATCTCATCTGTAGGGGAGGTTTTAATCAACTTTCTAAGAAGATTCATCTTGTCTGGTAAATTCTTTTGGATGCCTCAAAGTTTTGAGCTATAGTTTTCCGATTCAAAATAACGGTTTTATGGGGTCCAAGAAGGGTCAATTGATGGCTCAAAGTTACCGGGGTATGGTTTCTCAAACGTGGCGCTTTTTCTCTAACAAAATATGTTGAGGATAGCTTAATTTGCTCAAGTTGAACGCAGTGAGACTGATTCAGGCGTACAGTAACTTATACAGGTGGAAGACAAACTTTCGAAACGTGTTTGGGAAACAATGCCTCGTCTTTCAAATTGTGTTTTGATGTATAGATGGCGTTTAAAGATAAGCTCAAATACGGAAAGGCTGATCGTTTTCTGCGCATATGGCTTGGTGCAGGAACAAACGTCTGAGGTTATGGTTGAAACAAGAGTATCGCTCCTACGCCTATTCAGCTGGTGACATAGGAATTAGCTCGAGATCCAACCTTCTGTGAATTTCAATTTTCAGTTATCCCACCTTTGAATGGTATCACTTTGAATTTTGGGTGTACATTATGACCACAAGTGTAAGTCATTGAGGGTGCTGCGCACGTGACCCTGACCACAGTAGATGCATGAATAGGCCATCCCCCATCTCCTCACAAGAAGTCGAATCCTGAGCCTCAACACATAATCATATTATGTGGAGTCTTGTTAGGCCAGGGTTACTCTCACGATTATGCTCTATACGGCCATATAGTCTGAGTCAGCTCACGCCTTCCGAACTCCGGTTCAAGAAAAAACTCGAGGAAGCCGACCGAAGACGTGAGAAGAACGCACCAGAATGGGAAAAGCGTGAGCAGAGTCTACGAAAACGGTACGGAGACTGGAACCCAACTCGAAAGCTTTCACGTCAGCAAATGAACGATATCCGCGATCTAAAAGCACGTGCGCCTGAAATCAAAACTGTGCAAATTGCCGATTTCTTCAACATAAATCCCGAAAGTATTCGGCGTATCCTAAAATCCAAATGGGAGCCCAGTGAAGAGGATCAAATGAAACAGGAGATCAGAGGTAACAAGCGCAAGATGGAAAGTTTACAGCGTAAAAGGGCAGAGAAGGAAGAAACGAAGGCAAGCAACGTTCTGTCCAAACCCAATCGTGTAGCCACGGTCAATACGAGAAACCCCACTCTTGCTGCTCAAGTGAGGGATCATAATTACAAGAAGCATATCTCCAAACAAAAGCTCCAAAAATATCAAAAATACGGCAATAGACATTCCTCGCGTGATCGTGACCAAGATGAATTATCGCTGCGAAGAAGCAGGAAACCGTTTACGCAGGGAGTGGGTGATTTCCTAGAATGAGTCTAGGAATTGTACATAGATGAAATAGATTTAAAGCTTGTGGCTTGAATTTCGAAGGACGATTGCTCAATACACTCTGGTATGTAAATGTATATGCACCTCAAATGATGGGTAGTTGATGTTCTTCATTATTCTCGTTGAAAGTTCTGTTAATTATCATATACTGACCTTGGTCATCTTCCACTCAAATTCTAGGTCATTGATAAATGGCCAGAGTGCGTACCTCAATACGACTGACATTCAAATACCAAAGAACCTTCAGGTGATAGCAGATAAAACTTATTTGCAAGTAACAATATTTTAAAAAACTTAGAAGCGTGGAGCTTGATCCAACTTGATCCAGCTTTTTTTTTCCTGTGGCAATAAAACGGTTCGTTGGCATGATTAAAGAGAGCAGCCATGAAAGGCTCGCCTGTGCTTTGCAAGACACCCGTGCACCAGGGAGATTCACGGCCTCGGTCTGTGGGGCTAAATGTGTCTCCACCAACATCAAAATACACATTTGCCAAAATAAACACCTCCTAGGAATGTCGGTGCCAATTCTCACAATTCCGGAAACTGCATTTAATCCAGGTGGATATATTCCATCATCGCATCGGCGCCGCTCGAGATTGCTACGGTTCTTGCTTTTGCTCACACGGACTTCGGCGGGTGCTCTTTTATTGACGTATATTGTCGGGCTTATGGTAATCAAACCCCTCATGGAGGCTACCGTCGCCCAAAGGACTGAGTTTCTTGAAGTTTGCAGAGCAAAATTGCGTGATCTATACTTGACCACGATAGGTAAACTCGAGTACATACCCATCATTGGCATTGAGCGAACAAAGGGAGCAGTGACCAAGATATATGCCGACTCCGTGTGCCAAACGGAAGACTTGGATCAACAGCAGCGCGAAAAAAATAATCGGGAAGCTTTTGGACTGAATTTTCTTGTCACAAAGTTGAAGGAGCTTCTGAATTGTCTCAGTTCGTGTCCTGGTTACCTGAGCCAGGCACTCGAGCATTATAAAGTGGTGGACTTTTCACTCAAAGATTTAAAACAAAAATCTGAGATGGTTTACTTTGATCAGAGTAAACTTTTCAATGAAACGGGTCCAAACGCTTCAAGAAAACCCAAAAATATGGCTCGGGAAGTCAAACAAGGTATCAGAAGTGTGAAAGGAATGTTTATGAGTGGCCGGGCCTGAATTGAACATCCTATCAGTAAGCAAAAATTTCGATTGAGATACATCGAAGTTGTGAGAGTGGTTTAAGTCTCCCGTGGCAAGATTCTCTATGCATCACAGTGAACAACATGTCCCCCTACCAGTTAACGCGGCGGTGCTTAGTTTCATAAAGTGGACTTTTTCTGGGGAAAAACGGGTTTACTAGGACGCGCATTGTTCGTGATTAGGAATCGTCATTAGTTCCATGATTGGAGTAAGCAACGAATTTGTGAGTCTTGTATAGAATTAGTGGACGCGTTTATTCCCGAAAACCAAATGAAGACTAGCCAGAAATTGTGCAAGGTGGTTTTTTGAGTTGTCGTCATGTGGCCTTTTTCGAGTTACGCCATGATTAAATGCATGATTTTATTTTTTCACTCACTGCTTACTCAGGCAAGAGTGGAGAGTCTAAATCAAGAGATTTGCTTTACTTTGGTTGAAAACAGTTTGCACTAATCAAGAGATGCTGAATTGAATCGTCACTATTCAGGCCGCCGTCCGCAACATTTAAATTGAAATCCACCTTGGAGTGTATGAAAGGATAGCTAAAGGAAGATTCACTCACTAAATAAAGAGAAGGTATCCGGAAGTAATTCCCTCGAGCTGGAGAAAAGACAAGTAGCTTGACGATTTAATCGTTCTTTAATTGTGTTTTGGCGACATGGAAATAATGGTCTGTACCGAGGACCTCAATCGGGCGCATCGATACAAAGGACAAAATAAGACACGATTCTCGTGAATAATAACTAGTTTTCCATTCATTTGATATTTTCTGCAATGAAGCCTTGTAAAAGACACTTTCCCTCCTATTCTATTATTGGTCGAATTTTAGAATGCCTTATAATACTTTAATTTTCCATTGTTTCCACCCCAAATTTGATTACTCAACTTAGGATTATACAGTATAATCTTAAACGTCCCAGAAAGCTTATTTTGAGTAAATTGTCGGACACATACATTTTTCGAGCAGAAATAATACAATTATTTGCATTGATAGTCACACATACTTAGATTATCTCAAAAGTGAATTCTTTCCACCACATGTCCTGTCTATTCACATCAACCCATACAATTTAGCAATCAAGAAGCGCGAGGCAGGAAGAAGCATTCTTGCCTGACGAAGTGTCGACCTGCGGATGCGACATGGCACAGTACCGTGCTCATCCAGCACACATTTGTCTGGAAACAATACATACGCATCATATAACATATCTCTCAACATTCCCAAAAATGTCCGCCCGTAGATTGAGACAGAAAATTCCATCGAGCGACGATGACTTTGATGATGCGAATGACGGGCCTGTGGTCAATGTCAGCGACTCTGAGGAGGTGAGTGAGCCCGAATTCGACGAAGACGACGAAAATGACGCGGCCGACGCCGAAGATGCCGAGGAAGAAGATGATGACGAGGACGACGACCAAGATGACGACCATCAGCAGAACGACGCCGACTCATCTGAGGAGGCATATGACGCAGAAGAGCCCGTGACGGTGAGGCCTTTGCGTGGATCGCGGCCCACGCGAGAAACCAAGAAAAGACAGCTTACATTCTACGAAGAGGACGATCTGCTCGATAGCGAAGAGGAAAGAGCACCTCCGCCTAAGAAGAAGGTTTCGGTCAAGCTCAAGATCCCACGGAGATCGGCCCCCGTAGCTAAAAAGGAGGACGACTTTCTTGAGCCAGAAAACGAGTATAAACCCGATATTTCTCGGATGACCGAAAGACAGCGAGCTCGGCTCGTAGAGGACGATCCGTCTGAAAAATACGAGGAGCTGATGTTCGCCCGAATGGACGAGCAGCTTCTTGCCTTGAATCGCAAAACACAGAAAAAGAAGGAAACTGCCGAGCAAATAGCAGTGCGCAAGGCAGAAAACGCTCGCAAGCGCGCTGACTATAAGACCAAGCAGCTCGAAGAGGAAAAGAGGGATACGTTAAATAAACTTTTGAAGAGAAGAGCCAATAAAATGCGGGAAAATGTGGATGAGGATGCGCCTGAAACCAAACAAACGCTTAAGCCGCGGCGACCCGTGATGGGGCATCCTGCTCTAATACGGTGGGTGAGCCTGCCAAGCAAATCTGTCTTGGCATTCGCAGAATAGCGAGTTTATGGAGAGAAAAGAGAGATTTATATTTTTGAAAAAAGGAGAAAGGATATAACAGGATTTATAATGAAGTATATGAAACTTATTATTACGGGGAGGTTTTCTGAAATTGATTTTTGAAGAATCTCATTATCGTTGGAAAGATGGCTTAGTTGTTAATTGAGTTGTCAGATTAGGCTGTGTGGGTTCTGTTAAGGCGCACTCAAATCCCCTTTCATTCTTCGTCACTCGCTTAAACTCGGGTCTTCGTCCTTTGTGCTGTAGAAAATGTCTCAGTTCACTAACTAACCATGTTGTTTGATTTCACTAAACTTACTGTGTTTTTGATTGAGACTTTATAGGAATTCAGAAGTTATTCAAATTCTCAGGATAAGCTAATTAAAAGAGCAGGCGAGAAATGTGGTCGTTCTATAGAGCAGCTGACACTCGAAATGTTTTCAAATATTATATGGAAGTAGAAATAAGCTCCGTAAAAGGGGGCGAAGTCGGAGGTGGCTGCAGCTATTTTTTGGTTGCGTTTGTTACCTTTTCCGTGACTGTGCTTGCAAAGTTGCAGCAGACACTTTTGGTAGCTTAGTTGAATTCATGAACGTGATCACCACATTGGAGCTTATGGTGCTTCAAATAGAGTATCATCATCATGATAGAGCTAAAGCAGCAAAGCTCTAATTCTCATCTCACATTCAATTGTGGGATGCGTCCTCCCCCCTCGTTTATCACCTGCTGCTGTAATGCAGCATTTGTTGCCCTGCAGGGACAGGAGATGCAACCTTGGTCCACGCGTCACGCAAAAACCAGAGTCAGGAATATTAAGTAGAAACTCATATGAATTCTAAACAGTAACTCGGGTGTTTCTTAAGAGAAGAATATTCAAAAAACAAAGCATATACTCGGTTTGAACGATGAACCTTGTTTCGAAGCATTTCGACGACTTTAGGCGAGATTAGCCTTTACGCTTTAAATAGCTCATGGTGCTGCATGGTACGTGAGCAACTCCTTCTGCATAATAGATCTCAGATTTCCGTCGACGTAAGAGAACAAGGAGACATAGTTTCTGTGCTGACGATGATTTTTATGCAGCACATCGCCATCTTTTGATTTCAAAGAGAACGCGTAAACTTTGAGCCTCGAACCACCCCACTTTGATAGCAACGTATATTTTCTCTGGGTTGAGGATTCAATTATAAACACTTGTGAGAGATTAATCCTGAAAACATACTTCGCTTCAAAAACTTATCAAAACTAAGGAGATACTGATGTGGAATACTGCAATTAGAGATTCGGAACAAAGCCAGACTGGAACAGGCAATTCTGTGTAGATGCCGTTTGATAAATGGAGAGAGGCGTACACATTTCGGCAGATCTTGTCAATCTAAGACATCTGTCGGCTCACCGTAGGCTAAGTCTAGGTATAGTAATTGCCCTTTTTTCCCGCCTAATTCTCATAATTTCTTCAAATTAGTCGTATTTGGGCCACTGACTCCTTCATATTTCGAAGTCACATTTTGCGAAGGAGAATACCCTTGAAAAGACTTTAAAAACAGGCAGAGGTTTAAGGGCGAATGCCTCGGCATGCAAGGCCACGAGCCAATGCGGCATTACGCATGTACTGTGCATTGTGGATGGAGTTCTTCAATGCAGTACATAATTCCTCATTATGATTTTCAATGGAGTTTTGATGGGCGTATCTCAGCCTCAAACCCTAGTTTCATATCTACTTGATTTTCCATCACTAGAAGATCTTTCGGTATCATTGTAAAGAACCTAGAAAAGAGAATATGCAACGTTTTGGTGACGAAAGCAGCCTGAGGCAAGTCTTTCGATCACTTGTGCCGCCAGCGCTCGCAGCGCAATCTGGATTCTCATTAGAGGACTTGCATGATGCATCCCAAGAAGCTGCGCTGCCCAATACTCTAAATGTCGGTAGTCGCTAATGACTTCCTGTATGTTTTTAAAGTTAAAATTCAAGGGAAAATGGATCTATCTTTTCCCGCCTTTCACTCTTTATTCTTCTAAGCTTGCATCTTCCTTTGTTTCTCACAGCCCTACTTTTCCGAATTTCATATTGGGTCTTTGACTTGCATCTTAATTCACTCTCACTTCTTGTGCGAGAGGCGTCCTGATACCCCACCCCGTTTCGACAGCCATCAGGTTTATGAACTGATTCATTGCACATGCAAATTATGTCGAACTTTGACGGCAGTGGGTCTTTTCACCGGCCGTATACCTACATGGAAGACGGTGGACCTAACACCGAGAACAATGTTCTTCAAGATGGTAATTTTGTTCAGCCCATTGGACCTCAGTCCCACCAGCAAATGACGCGGGCGGGTATGCCACATCCACACATGGGAAATTCACAAGCACGACACGGGGCTCCACAGCCTCCACTTATGCAAGGGAGACCAAACTTCCCCGTGACGGGCAACCCTCAGGCAAAGCTTCCTACCAGTATACCGAGCTCCCATCACAATAACTCCCCCGTCTTGGTACAGAGAAAGGCACCCCACAAGGAAAATACAAACAACCAACAACACCAACTACATCATGAGCAACCACCACCGCCACCGCCACCGCCACAACAGCAACAACAACAACAACCACAAAATCGAACACAGCACAAGCCTCAGGAGTCGGACCATCCGCCGCATAAGCTCAGTCAATCACTGTCACAAGTGTCTCAAAGGAAGTCTCTGCAGGGCACAGTCCCAAGAAAATCGAGCACACCTCTGGCCTCGCCACAGGAAAAGATGCCATATTCTGAAAGTGGGAATAACCTCATGCCAGCTCACATAATGCGACAGCAGGAAGAGTTTAACTCTAGGATTTTGCGTAGAAACACAGGTAACGCTGCCATTATCCGTATATTAGACTTAGTGGAACTGGTTGCAAATGCTTCACATGAACTCATTAGTACATTACCGTTTTGGAGCCGCGTGTGTGAAGCCTTTTTCAGACCATCTTCATCAATGAGATTCACGGGTCCGGAAGAAGGGTTTGAGCAGAATGGGTTTACACAATCGAATCCAGCGCCACCCGCCTTCAAGCTGTACCAGTTCAATGTAAGCACAGCTCCGCGCTTTCTTCTCGCACACGTTCTTGCACGAAGCGTAGCAAAACATGATGTATATCTCACAGGGTTCAAATATCAAATTCTTAACGGTGGGTTCATCATTCTCGTATGCCGGCTCAGCGTGACGTTCAATTACAGGGATGGATCTGCAGGCACGACTCTGGGCACATGTCGCTTCCTCATGGCCCCCGACTTGATTATCCATCAACTTGATTGCCGCATCCTTAGCTTCCAGAAATCGTTTTCAATAAATGCTTTGGAAAGGCACTGGCTTGCACATAAAGATAAACATGAAAAGAATCCCCTTCACTCTCCGAACGAACCCCAGGAGAATTTCTTCCAACATCTACTCAATAATGCGGAATGTTCCAAGTATTCGAAAAACGCCGGGGTGTCGGATAAAGCCATGAGAATGATGCAGATGGGTGATGTGATGTCTTGCCTACATCCACTTATGCACTTCACCCGGACCAATAAAATAAGCTCGCCTTTGAAAGCTCTTGATTTATTCGTGCAGAAAACCTCTGCGCAAGTGCCTCGAACAAGTAGTGTCAGCATATTTGATGGTAGATCCTCAAGCTCATCCCCGAAAACCACCACGTCCGACGAAAACCGGCCCTTGAAGAAAAGGAAGGAATCAAGCTCTTCAAATAGTTCTTCGACGCTCGACTCAAGAAGAAGATGAGATCGATGAGCATACCAAAGCCTTTCTTAAAACACTAGAGCATATCAGCAACCAAAGAAGTATAAGGTGTGCACTTTTGACACATTCCTTACTTCAAACTTCGTCCTCGAACTTCAGACACAATTTTCTACTTCACAATGGACAATTTTCGACCCACTTTCGACGCACTACGACATATTGTCGACACATATTTCACAAATTTCTTCGATTTGAATATCGATTCGATGTTCAACGCAATTTTCGATGGCTTCAGACCTTCTGGAACCGCTAGCATTCTTTAGTTTCATTTCTTCCAAATAGAGGATACATCTTACACGTTCTGCCGTAACACACAAGTAGAGAATTGAACCAAACTTCGAAATCCAAAATAAAAAGATCAGAAGATCGCGAGAAGACAAAATAGTAAAGATTTAAAATGCTGGATTTGTATTTCGTTTTTTATTATATGATTATGGAAAACTCCTCATACAAAGTCTGCTCATATCAGAACATGGGGTAATGTCTTGCCGCGAATTTCGCACGGCCGTTTACTCTTTGGACAAGTATATTACTCCATCCAGAATTGATTTTGCCGAGTGTAAACACAATTAAAGATAAAATTTCTGTATCGTATTGTCTTATCAGATTTGGCTCATCAACTAACTTGGCAGCGTTCTAAATTTTAGTACATGTCCTAAAAACTAACCTTGAACTTGGGACTCTTTGTCATGAACTGTATTGCGCGCATCAGCACTCCAGGTCGCGTCCATGAAGCAGGTGCGGCTTGATCCGGTCAATTAATACAGTACTTCGACGCGTTGCCCATTCTTCCTTTGCGGCATGGAATCGAGACCATGAAAAAAGATTCTCGAAGCAGTCAAAAGGTGTCAAAAGTATCTCTATAGATAATTAGTTAGGAGATACCTCAACTAATAGAGATGGGAGAAAGTATTGCGGGCCTAAGGGCCAGGTTCAGCATGCCGTTGACAGAGATGATCCGGCCGAAGAATTTCACAGAGTACATTGGCCAAGATCATCTACTCAATGAAAAAGATGGCGAGATAGCGAATTATCTTCTGTTAGGATATCTTCCCTCAATAGTTTTAAGCGGACCTCCTGGCGTGGGGAAAACCAGTCTTGCCAGACTTCTAGCAGATGAAGCCAACTACGTATTTATAGAAATGTCTGCGACGTCATCTACCATTGCAGACCTTAGAGAACTCCTGGACCTGCTATGTGCCGAGAATAATCGACGGCTACGTTTTCATAGCCCGCGGTTGCGGGTGCTTGTTTTTATCGACGAGATCCACCGGTTCTCGACTGTGCAACAGGACTTCCTACTTCCATTTATAGAGTCTGGTGCGTTTGTGTTTGTTGGAGCTACAACTGTTGACCCCCATAAAAGCGTTCGAAGGGCCATCCTTTCACGATGTCATTTATTTAAGCTTGTCAAGCTTGTTGACCGAGACATTGAAACAGTTATCCACCGAGCGATTCTATTTGAGAATATCCGGCGTAAACTATCGCAAAGAAAGTGTTTTTTGGACTACACAGACTCTGCAATTTCTACAGTGGTCAAACACGCAAATGGCGACATGCGAAGCGCCGTTAATCTCATCGAGCTTATGAGCACGCGTCTCAATTCTACGGAGTTCACAGTTTCTGAATCTTTGAGCGAATCAGTTGTTGATGCACTGATGGCGAACGCTCTCGTTAAGACAGTCAGTAAAGCTCGCTTTGGGCTCAATTCAGAAGCAAATCTTCCTCTTCTCTCGCATCTTTTAAAGTGCCTACGATACCCACAAAATCCAGCCGTTAGTTTAGAAAGTACCACACCAACGACTGTTCGTGAAAGTGCATTGGTCAGTGAACCCAATGAAGACGTTATCTCCGACGCAGAGTGCTGGGTCGATGAGAGAGAGTTCCCACTATTTCGCGGAGAAAACCCTCAGCAACAAGAATGGGCAAAGCATGTTCCGTATTCTGACGATGATGAGGCGGAGCCAGGGATGGTTTATTCTGAACACGAAGACGAACCGGTGTCCGTAAATATTAAGAATTTATCTTTGATCTCGGCGTCGAAGTTTCGGATCCTATCGGCGATCCATGCTTGCTTACAGTTGTTCAAAAAAGGCGAGTCGCCATTGGCCATACTAAAATACATCATCTTGTTCACGTGTACACATGCATGCCCGGAAAGAAATGAAATAATAAAAGTTGTCTCTGTACTTAGAGCAGTGAAGAAAACAGGCATGGACGGCGACAGATTATTATGTGATTGCATCGAGCAACTAGCTGGAAGAGGCTTTGACGAGGAGCATTGGTTGCGGGAACTTGTGGAGTCTACAAAAGAATTTTACGATGAAAATAATAAGACGCCCACGACCAATGAAGACAAGGCAATGACTGAGTTCGAGGTAGTTTATGACGGTGAGTTGGTCGATAGACTACTTCAGGAAGTACCAGAGGAAAAAAAGCCGGGACGCTTGGGAATGACCATTATTCCTTTGAAGGAACTTCCTGGGCACTTCACACTTGGCGAAGACTGAAATCCGAGGTAGCTTAAACTATAATGTGGTAGAAGTATACTTTAGCTCAAATGAGATAAAACGAAGATGTATATTACAATTCAAATTGAAATGAGAAAAATGCGAGGGAAAGCAGGCAATCGGAGCCTTGTGTGAGACCAATTAACTTGCATGTGATTCAGTTTCTTCTTCGTCGCCCAAAGCGGCAAACATATTAGATGCCATGGAGTCTGTTCTTTTAGAAGTTTCGCGAGGAGCTAAGTTGGATGGAGACGCGCTAGCTTCTGGCCCAGATCTGTTTGATTGTGCTCTAGAAACCGAAGTAAACCCTCTAGAATCTTTTGAAGGCGCTCTGGAGTCCTTTTTGTTTCCCCATGACGAGCCTGATCTGGCAGAGTTCGATCTGGAGTCTCCACCACCAAAGCCGGAGTTATTGAATCCACCCTTGTTCTGTCTTCTCTTCTCTGCTTGTGCTCTGCCGTCCTCAATCTTCTTCAACTCAGCCGCATTATGGATTTCTTTGATGGTCTTTGGTCCAGCATCTTGCTTCATTGATTTCCAACTGCTTCTTCTCAAGTCTTGCAAGTCCATCAACATGAACTTGATTCTAGAAGAAAGAGTACAGTTGTCCAAAATTTGCTGTATGTTGTCGTAGACCAAGTTCAAGGCGGCTCTGTTTCTCTCAGAGGCCTCGAATCTAGGTCCGACGGTCTTGATTAATTGGGCCAAATTCTCCAAAGAGTCTTCTGATGGATCAGTCACGTTTTTAGACTGATCTCTCAAACAATGCAAAATGACCTGGTCATTCAACATGTTCAAGATGTATAAGTTACCGATGAACTTGACCAAACCAAGACCTCTTCTTTTTGCTGCTGCCATAATGTAGTACTCATCCGACATCATTTCAGGTTCCAATGGGGTGCCATCCTCGTTTGTCGGAAGTTTGTCAACCCATCCCTTCTCGTATTCAACTTGACATGTAGCCAATAATATTCTTCTAGCCAATTCACCACCTGTGGCAGGCTCTCCACTCTTCGTAGGGGTATTTACATCCTTGACTTCTTCGGGAACTTCCTTCAACATCTTAGCGCAGAATTGGGCATAAACAGACGACCAGTAAGGCTCATCGCATGCCTTTGCAAAGGTCAAAGAAATGACTTGCTTGATAGTTTTAGCATCCTCTTCCCAAATCGATTGTTTAGCGATCTTCAACAAGTCTTCAGTGATAGGCTCAAACATTTCCAATGTCAACTTGTTTAATGCAGAGTTGACCTTTCTTTCAATGTCTTCGGATTCAAGGAGGACAGATCCATCAGGAGCGAGCTTCACTTCGACATTCTTGGCTCTAGATCTAGGCACCCATCTGTTGGCGGAGGGGACCAAAGGCTTAACTTCTTCAGCTGGCTTAGGCGGCTCTTCGGGCTCCCTTCCTCTTCTGGACTGAGTTTTATTCCTCAAGGACCTATCTCTTGGGTTGCTAGGGTTAGAGCCTCCTCTTCTTCTCGATCCGCTTCTCGAGTTTTGTCTATCATTGAATTGACCAAGTCTATTTGGCAAGGATCCATTAAATCTTCCGCCCTGGCCTTGGCTACTTCCCCTGTTAGAATTCATTCTCTGCGGACCGCCTTGAGGTCTTCTGTTTGAAACAATGCCCAAGCTTTCGAGCTTCTCTTTCCAAGCGACGTCAATAGGATATTGCACAAAGTCACCGAACTGAAGTAAAAATTGAGGGTCATATCTGTATTTTTTAGCCCCAGACTTCCATCTCGCGTCAACACCAGTCAAAGGGTATGGGTAAGAAACTGAAAATGGATCTTCAATTGGCTCTGAAGTCTTCAATCTATCGAAGTACAGAGAAAGATCAAACACAGGTCCATCGTCAGCATGTTCATGTCCCTCATCATCATCTTGATTGTGGTCTTGAGAAGCGTACAGTTCGGAAGATTGTTCGTCTTGGGGGGAAGCAACATCCTCATAGTCCTCGTCTTGATTATCACTGTCCGCCTCAGTAGCCACGTCAGTAGTCTTTGATTCCTGAGAGAGTTCAGCTTGTTGTGGTTCGGCATGAGGTTTCGAGGTTTCCTTTGCGATACTTTGAGAAGTGGTTTCGGACAGAGAATCCTTGGAGATATCGCTTACAGAATGAGTCTTCTCGGTATTTGTTTCCACAGAGACTGGAGTAGCTTTTGCGGAGCTGGATTCTGATTCCTCAGCTGGCTTTTCGACAGGCTTCTCAACGGGTGCTTCAACCGGTTCTTCAGCAGGTTTTTCAATCGGCTTTTCAACTGGCTGCTGGGGTTCAGGTTTGCTTTGCGGAACTGGAGCAGGCGCGGGACTTTTGGCGCTTGTGCTAGCTTCAAGCTTTGCTTTGTCTTCATCTTTCTTTTTCTTTGCAAGCTGGGCCTTTTCAAAAATCTTTCTTCTAAACTCTTCAGCAGCCAATGATCTAGCCTTGGCATCGGCACTGGCAGAAGCCGCAGATGCTTGCTTCTCGCTTTCAGCAGATGTAGCCGAGGGAACACTTGTGCCAGGTGCAGGAGATGAAGATGTTTCAGGTGTGGACAGTGCAGTGGCGATTTGGGCTGAAGCAGCCTTAGGGGTGGAGGTGGATGATTTGGTCTTTTCCTCCAAGTGGACCTGCTTACCTTCTCTATCGGTGATTTTCACTTTAGACACGCTTGGGGAAGACGACATGGGATATTGCTGGGCAGTTGGGGGCAGTTGTGGCGTGAAACTTGCAGGAATCCCGTTCATGGCCATCATTCCCTGAGGGTATGGCTGGTAGTAGAGATAGCTGTTCCCGTACATATTCTGCGGGTATCCAAACGCACTGGGATACTGCTTGTTGCCGTTGTTGTGATTGCCGCCAGCATTGTGATGACTATGGCTGTGGTTATTGTGGCCGCCGCTGGTGTTCTTGGCATTGTAATTGTTACCGCCGTTATTGCGCTTGTTATAGTAGTTCTTGTTGTTCAGCGAGCCGGCGTAGTTCTGCCTGTGACCAGGGGTATTGCCGCCCTGAACACCCGGGGAAAAGTGGCCCTGTATACCCCCAGCTGACTCGCCCGCAGGTGGAATTGGGCCCTGTGATTTTGGCCCGTGAAACTGCAGCGGGAGTTGCTGGTGTTTTTGACCGCCTTGTGGCGGTTGTTGTTGGCTGGCCTGGGCCAGTTGAGGCGCCTGGGAAGCCGCCTCGTTTTTGTCAGACATGGCTCTACCGTTGTCGAGGAAAAATGAAAAGATTTTCCGAGAACAGGAACGTGTGTGTCAGACAAATAAACCAAATCAAGAAGCAGAAATCCGTGGCCGGTTCAGGTTACTTGGTTTGGAAATATGGAGATGTGGATCGGAAGGGGTATCCAAGGGGTCTCCAGATTTTTTGTTCTTTTTGCGTTCGTTCGTTGCTGTGGGAATAATTAACCAAATAATTGGATCCACAAGTCAGCAATTGCAAAGTGCCTCTTGTTGGTATTTTCTCTTGACGGGAAAAGAAGAGGAGGAGTGGTGTGGAAGGCAAAAAAGGCGTACCTGAAGCTGGTGAGATACTAGGCATAAAAATTTTTTTTCGACTATGCCCCCACCTTGCTTCGGCACGACTTTTTTTTGTATGGCCCGCGTGGTGTGATGGACCAAAGTGCCGCGAAGTGAAGCAGACGAGGCATCGAGTGGCCCTGGATTTGGAAGGTACGCAGATGTTTCTACTCGGCTTGAGAGAATGATTTTTCTTAAAAGTCTATGCTGAAACTATTATTGATATTTGTATTTTCAACTTCGATTTTCGTGTCCCAGGTACCCCTCCAATATTTGTTGGCCAAGGGGATTTGGTGATGGCCACCCATTATCTAATCTGCCTGACCCACCAATTACTGTGCATGAACGTCAACATTCTGCGAGATTTGAGTGTGATCACACGGTCCTTGGGCATTTTGAGAAATTGAAAGCTCAAAGAACCAGGCTTGCCAAGTAATGGCTAGAACGAAGAGGTTTACAAAATAATCCAGTAGTACTGGTCAATTTATATGACAGGAAGTACCCGACAATGGCGCGGCCTGCAACCATTTCTGGCATGTCCCCTTTGCCCATCGATCCGTGGATGTGGTAGAACGCGGTCTGCGACGCGCAGAGCTACAGTATTAAACTCGGCAAGGCTGAAACGTGAATATGGCTGGATTCTTTGTGATAAAAGTAAAAGCAAAATTAGCTTACTTTATGCTGCTCAGGCCGGGTAATCAAACTCTTTCTGATCAACTCCCACAACCCGTAAAAGTCAACGATACAAAAAGCTGGACGTGAGCTGTTGCGTATTGTCACACGACACGAACCCATAGAGACACGCGACGTGAACTCAGCTGAAAAATCGCACCCAACTCTAGGGAGCGTACATTTTTATTGTCACATGTGAAGATCTCCTTCGTTCATGTATCAGTTTTAATCAATGAATTTTCAAAGTCAAAACATAAACCGTCAATCATCATTACCAATTTTAACAATTTGGTGACAATCGAATATATATGTGCAGAGGGTTTGCGGTGAGCTTTCAGAATATTTTAACGAGCAGCGCAATCGCTGCAGGCCATATTCAGATAAATGATACTCGTGAAATCATAGGCGAGAGACCGACGATGTGAGGTTGAGTGAGCTATGGCTTCTTAGGAAGACATGTTCTGAACTGTTTGAAAATACGAAATTCCAGGTATCTTTGTAGATGCCGAATTCAGCACCATCGAGTTTCGAAGTCATGTGCGAACGTTTAGCTTCATATTGGCATGCTTTAAAAATGCCCAAGTGATGAAATTCGCAGGATTCAAACAGTCCATCACACGATTCAATGGGTCCACTATAAATGATCGTCGTCTTTGCATTTGACGCTGCCTTCTGATTCGTGAGTGCCAAGATATCGATACCAACACGAATTTCAGTTCCAAAACAAGACTCGACTGAGTATAGATGGCATATTAGCATTCGACAAGTTCTAACTCCATTCATTATTTCTTCTAGAGTCATCCCTCGTCAATCAACATGAAGTGAAAGTATTTTGAAGATCTCAATGGGCCTTAATGAGAGTTGGATGAAACTTGGCTCACCCACGTTTTCCAAACGGCAACAACAGTCTTGTTAAAAGCACCACCACTGCTATCACGAAGGCAAAAACAATGGCCTGTTCTTTTCTAGACTCGTTTTGAAAACAACTGATGATCATCGAGTCTGTAGTTTCCTCGGGCAGGCAAAGGTTTGCGTTATACAGAAGACACCATTCTTTCGTACATTGGCCGCACTGGTCTATTTTCTCTACAATCGAGTTATCGTTGCACAGACACTTACAAAATTTCTGGAATCCAAGAGTTGTAGAACAACAGAGAAGAAAACTTACAACGTGGATTTTCATCGAGTATACCTTAGGAATATAGGGTGTATGTTCTTTCTTTGTCGAGGCCTGGAGCGAATTGAGATTCTCGCTTCAGCCGAGAAACCTGTGCACCGCGGAGATTTGGCCTAGATGCCAGTTGGTGTCACAACTTGTGAATTCGTTAACCATGAAATATAAGCAATATTAAATGTTATGAAAGCATTGATCCGGAGTATGTCCAAGCGCTCGCTCTTACCGCTTAAGTGAGTTGATTGGGTCATATGTGTTTTGTCAAATACTCGGATTCGTGGTTGTTCGCTCATTCCTGGAACATCCAAAATCGATTTTTACAATGGTGGAATTGATGATTTGACACAGAACGACAAGCTTACCACGAGATTCACCGAGTATCAAATGACGCTCTTGGAGCAAATACTGCGTATCAAAATAACTTTTAAACTTTACTTGCGAGGTTTTGCAGCCATCGTCCAATCCCAGTGCAAGTTCCTTTCTGGGCCAGATTCAGCACCAAACAGAATATAACTTTTTTAAAGCCACTGAAAAAACTTTACTCAACTTGGTATGCTTATATTTCTTTGCAGACATGTGTCACTTTCTAAGTTGAGTAAATTTTGTGAAATGCCACTAGAGGTGTTTCATATTGGGCGAAGTAATTCTCTTGACTACCTCTTGGATTGGCGGACTTGTTCATTTACTCCTTAAAGTACCACGTGGACATTTTCGAGAACAAACATAAGCAGAGTTGATGATTTACTGCCATATGAAAAGGCTGTTTCCAGCTTAATAATTCAAATGAAAAATGAATGCAGAGTCTCATTGTCCCGTTCCAGATCTGGTTTTTTGGCTCTTTCACCACTACCACAGATCGGTCCACTTTTTCAAAAACGAAAGTAATCTACTAAACCAGTTAGGCTCTTTTCGAAAAAGATTGGGAAGCCATCATAAACATCCAAATAATATAATGTACAACATCAGATCCATCATCTTTGCCAATATAAACTGACTTGTGAAGTTCTGCATGTAACACAACAAGAGTGGCCGTTCTCCCGCAGTCACCTTGGAGGCAAAACCTCAACCTCCGAACACGAGCTACTCACTCTGCTAAAACCCACTGCCATTAACAAATTCCATACCAAACTAACTTTACACAAAACTCTTCTCAGCACCAAAACTCGTTTAAATTCATATAGAAATGGCTGCTGTAGACTCTCCATACATTCATCAAGGCGGGATCAAGCCGTACTTTGAGCAGCAAATACAGGATACGGAAATCAAGCTCCAGACCACGGCACAGAACTTAAGGCGGTTAGAAGCACAAAGAAACAAACTCAACTCGAAGGTGCGCCAATTGAAAGATGAGTTGAGACTTTTACAAGAGCCTGGGTCTTACGTGGGTGAGGTAGTCAAGGTGATGGGCTTGAAAAAGGTACTTGTTAAAATCCACCCCGAGGGCAAATACATCGTCAACGTGACCAAGGACATCGACATCAAGAAGTTGACGCCGAGCTTGCGTGTGTGTCTCAAATCAGACTCATATGATTTGCACAAAATCTTGCCCAACAAAGTGGACCCGCTAGTCTCGTTGATGATGGTGGAAAAAGTGCCAGACTCTACTTACGATATGGTTGGTGGTTTGGACAAGCAAATCAAGGAGATCAAGGAAGTTATTGAGTTGCCCGTGAAGCATCCTGAACTTTTTGAAAGTTTGGGTATCGCGCAACCCAAAGGTGTCATTTTATATGGCCCACCAGGTACTGGTAAGACACTTTTAGCGAGATCCGTGGCCCACCACACTGACTGTAGATTCATTAGAGTATCTGGATCGGAATTGGTGCAAAAGTATATTGGAGAAGGTTCCAGAATGGTGCGTGAGCTTTTCGTCATGGCCAGAGAACATGCCCCATCGATTATTTTCATGGACGAGATCGATTCTATCGGCTCGTCGAGAGTGGAAGGCTCCTCGGGCGGCGACTCCGAAGTGCAGAGAACAATGTTGGAGTTGCTCAATCAGTTGGACGGATTCGAGAGCTCAAAAGATATTAAAATCATCATGGCCACGAATAGATTGGATATCTTAGACCCTGCGCTTTTAAGACCTGGACGTATCGACCGTAAAATCGAGTTCCCTGCGCCCACGGTAGCTGCTAGGGCTGACATTCTCAAGATTCATTCGAGATCGATGAACTTGACCCGTGGGATCAACTTGCGTAAGATTGCTGAAAAGATGAATGGGTGTTCTGGTGCAGATGTAAAAGGTGTGTGTACGGAAGCAGGAATGTACGCCTTGAGAGAACGCAGAATCCATGTGACGCAGGAGGACTTTGAGCTTGCCGTTGCCAAGGTCATGTCAAAGAATGATGAAGGTGCGGTATCCTTGGCCAAGCTCTTTAAGTAGATGTAGGTGTGGAAATAAACTAACAATAGCTGTTTGACGTGGACCCTCATGCTTTCACGGTATTAATTTAAGAACTTCACTCTTTGCTTTTTACGATGAGACCGGGATTCTTGATATTCCTTATCTCCATGGCATGGCCGAATTGGAGTCATATGCTACCACTGTTTAGTGAAATACTGAGACGGTAGAGCTCATATACGCTTTGACAGGGCAGATGGAGTCAGATATTTATAGGAATACGGCGAACTCGTATCTAGCGAACACTTTTTCGAGGCGTGAAAAGTAGTATGGCTTTTTCTTAAGCTCTTGTGATCTATTTCCTACTTAAGGTAATGCGAGGTACAGAAAACTTGTGAGTTTTAATGAGGACATTGCAATTAAAAACCTGCAACTTGTAAAAGGTTATTTTCAAACAACTTACACCACTAACAAGAGTTTATGGTGATTTTCTGGATATTTTTATGCTCATGGAACCATAACGATAAATTGTATTATTAATCAAGGAGCTATTTTTGTAAGTCAGGGTGCAAAACCTTTTTTATTTAATTTACTATTTAATAGAAACGTTTTATCAAATCTTGCCAAAAATACATCTGAATTTTATGTTTCTTATGGGGAAGATTTTCTAGAATTAGTAAATAATTTTGAAAACAATCCATCTTCAACATTGCTGAATAATTCAATTATTTCAATCTCTTAATACTACTCTTTGGGAGATACGACATCCTATAAAGCTGATACCAGTGCTTTACTCAGTCGTAATTGAGAGGATTTCTTCATTTAGTGCAGAAGCTATGATGTTTCGAAATAGTCTATCATTACTAGGAGCATCCCGAAGTATATAGGATGTCACACCTGGCTTCAGGGTGCTCTTTCATGTTGTTTCAACGTATAGTAAGAACCAAACTCCGGTGAATTGGGAATGCAATACGCCATGGGATCTATTTTTGCCTTGTATGAAGACATTCGTAGAGCGAACGGCAACAGATTACTCCTGTGCATCTCCCAGATAAATTATCTAGTGATAGAATCTAGTGAAGCGTCATTTCTTCAACGACAGCTTCAAGCTTAAAGCCAAAGCTTGGAAAATTGAATATTTGAGAACTTTTAGAAATCATATTTCTCTACATGTCCAAGCAATTTCATTTTTCCTTCTTGTTTATTCCTCACATTCTGGGTTTTTCCATACTGCTCGAAGCCCAGCCCGCACGCTGCAAAGTTCCACGTTGCACTTCCACCGCGCCAACAGCGAAGCGCGAACGAACTGTCCGGCACGTCATAAGTAGTCTAGTCCTGCGGCACGGCACTGTACTGAGGCCACCGTATACTCAAGAGCACGTTTTTCACACTTGGCCAATTAAAACCAACACCCTATATAGAAAAACATGAGGAAAAGTTACTTGGTCTTTCTCCTAGGTCTCGCACGTCTTTCAGCATCGGCGTCGGCGTCGGCGTCGGCGTCACCACCTCTGCTGGACCTGGATCCCGACTTCGCCCGTTGGATCCAACAAGCCCAGGCCCTGCTTCTTCTGCATGGGTCGAACGCAGAAGTTCTTGGTGAATATGACGAATTGATTCTGGCCATAGCCAAGGTAGCCGGTAGAGATGTGGTGCTGTCTCATTCGCGTGCACAGGTCCATTATCAGCGTGCCTTGATAGAAATTAGTTTGGGCAAGCCCACGCCAGCAATAGCTGATTTGACGGAGGCACTTCATGTGGATCCAACGTTTGCGCCTGCGTCAAAAAAACTCCGAGATATGTTGCTTGAACGCGGTCAGTTTGCCGAGTTGAAGTCAAGGTTTTCTACGGACCAGGAACCTGGATTATATAGTCAGATCCAACAGTGGGAAAGTGCGCATGTGGAGATTGCGAGCATTCTTGAGGAAAGGTCAAATGATATCGAGGCGTTGAATCATGCTCTCGAGGGCTTTGACCAGGTGCTTATCCCGATCACACCCAGCAATGCATTGGTCTATGAACTACGCCTTAAAACGTCGAAGAAAAAGGCGGAGTGGGCATTACAGAATGAAAAGCAGGTGCCGTACAATGAGATTGTTCGTGATTACACGAAACTTATTAGGCTACTGCCGCAGAGAAGCTTGGACCAGTACCTGGCTGCTTCACAGTACCTTTTATTCACACGAGGCAGTTTTGAGGAAGCTTGGAACGTCGTAAAAAGCGGGCTTCGCATCGATAATGACCACAAGCCCAGTGGAAGTCTTTCGAAAATCTATAATCGTTTGCAGCATGTGCTTAAGCCTTTGGAGGAGTACTTTATTCTTAGCGAATTTATGTACCCTGAGGGCGGGTCGGTCCTGGAGCTCCCGGATGAAAAATTGCATGGGTTCAATGTTGATTTCAAACAAATCTATGCCGACCTTACCGGCCCAATAAAGTTGCTGAAACGCGAAATGCAATTGTTGCCCTCCGGTATAAACTCTGTCTACGATTTCATCGTGTACCGGGGCAAGGAATTTGCTGCAGAGGAGTTTAACGATAAGAAGAAGGGCGAAACTCTCCCCTTGATTGAAGTGTTGAAAAAGCTTATCTGCGAAGCGAGTGTGCGTTCCAAGGGTAACAAGAAGAAGTTCTGTGCGTTGGTTCATGACAAGGATCAGCCGTTTTTGCCGAAACAAATCTCCCACATAGATACAATGCTTAAACACAAAGACTTTCATGGGGCCAAGGAGCTATTGTCTAAATACAACAAGAATGTTCAAAAAACAAGCCTTTTCCAGAAACGCTGGAAACAGATCGAGGACTTTGAGCACAGGCAACAACAACGTCATCATCAACAGCAACAACAGAGACAGGAGGAGTTTCATCGACAGCAACAACAGCAACAACAGCAGCAACAACAACAAGGCAAATTTGACCGGTCCAAGGATTACTACAAAGTCTTGGACGTGAGTAAAGACGCCGACGAAAAAACCCTCAAGAAGGCCTACAGAACGCAAACGCTCAAATACCACCCAGATAAGTATAAGGGTACGGACCTCACGGAAAAGCAAATCGAGCTGAAAATGCAGGATATTAATGAAGCTTACGAGGTATTATCAGATCCGGAAACCAGAGCCGAGTATGACCGTGATCCTCAGGAACAACATCACCACCACCATGGAGGACATTACCAACAAAGTCATGGCGCTCCCAATTTCAATTTCGACCCCGAACAATTTATGGGTCAATTTGGTGGCGGCGGCAGCTTTAATTTCCACTTTCAGTGATCATGTGTCGGGTGTCAATATTTATTACTTTGATCTTTTTCGTTTAGTTCATGAACGAGATTCTAACGATTGTTGACCAACGCTGTGGCAGCTCGAATCTTGTGGTGCCCTGATGCGCTAAAAGCGTTGTTCACTTTTAGCAATGTCATCTCATTCATATAAAAATGATCCAATAAAATATCCCAAGAACGAACAAGTCAATTCTAAGGATCTCATACTCAGATTCATACTCTCCACGTAAAGGTGGACTTAACGCGGCGGAGCTAAGTACATTATTATAAAGTCAATTTCCAATCTGTCGCATCAACCTAAGTAATTGCACTCCTTCTCGAATTCACTAAAGTCTCAATTCGGCAAGCAGTGGGTGTGATCTTTATTAATTTTCGTCTGTGAAAAGCGGCTGTCAATTTTATCTATTCTCATTGTCACAATTCTTCGCAGCAAGGTTTGTTTCCAGATTGAAACAACATTCGAACATAGTGCTTAAGCACAAGCATTTTCTCACCCACACTTAAATATCTGTAAAGAATTCAGCTCAGTAGAACTGATATAATAACGCGCACACTCATGGTTCATTGCAGGCATATCTCCCAATCGAATAGTCATGAAACGCCAAGAACAGGAAGGAAATGTGACAGTTAGTTCGAGTAATTTCTACTTGGAATTATATAAACAGTAGCAAAGAATAATTTTTCCTTGTTTTTTTTTATAAGGAGATTTTGCCGTTGGCAACCTATGGGTTTACGTGCATGTACAGAAACTACTAGGATCGGCCCAGGTCCCAGAATATGGCACGTCTGGTGCGGGGACAAATTCCAGGCGAGCACGAGGCGCGGTTCGAAATAACGTGCCGCCATACCATTCTGCAGTCCGATAAGACGACTGGCCTAATTAAAGGTGAGCCTTGCGTTTCTCAAGGGTCCTAATTTTCGTACTGAAATAATTAAATCGTGATATAAAGAGACGATTATGAGAAGAAAGTCTTGGAGTTTTTCGTATGGAACTATAGAAAAACGAATTTTTCCATTAATAGGCAGACTGCACGGCTCTTATCAGGGTCTAGATGACAATGCATCAGCTAGGTTAGAACCCATCAATTCAGAATCCATCAGTTTTCTTTATATATTTCCTCTAGCTCTTGTCAATCATATAGTAGACGGAATGAATCGGCGCCTTGTGATAAAGCTTGAATCCTTTAAATTTTGATCCTGAAAAAGAGAAATATTCCAGAGTATATATAAAAAGTAAGAGATTCACACCAAGGCCGAGCGGCGAGCCCACAGCTGCACGGCTCTCGGAGGTACGGGTGAATGTTTTTGCGGTAAGTGCCCGATTGGCCAGATTATTATGAGCCCAGAAGCACAGATCCGGAACAACTTCCTTTCTCTTCAAGCAAGCTACTTTATTATTTGCTAAATTTAAAGCACAACAAAAAAAAGAAGAAGTGACGATGAAATTGTCTCTTGCTACTTCGCTTGCTATATTAGGCGTAGTCTCGGCTTTTCCTGCTATTCCAGCAAATGGCGGAATTGCTGGATTGGTCGGCAATACCCAGGCCATCTTGAACAACAATGACTTCGGCACCGATGTTGTTGATGATGAGCTTTCCGCTGCTTGGTTTCCGTGGCCTTGGGTTAAGCCTGAAATTAATACTGAAAAGTTGCAGGACTCAATTACTGCTGAGGCGTTGAAGAAACGTGCCGAAATACTTTATAATATCTCCCATGATTCCGTGAAGGACTATGGCCACCCTACCCGAGTCATTGGATCTCGAGGCCATTGGGGTACCATCCACTATATTTTGGGCGAGTTACAGAAGTTGGCCAAGTATTACACGTGGGATGTGCAGAAATTTGATGCCATTGATGGTAGAGTTAACTCGTTCTCACTTCTTATCGATGGTACCGAGCCAAAACTGGTTCTGGCACTTGCGTTGACTCCGCCTACACCTAACGGAAAACCCGTGCACGGAAACTTGGTGTTGGCTATCAACTACGGATGTGATGTCACGGACTTCCCTCCTAGCGTGACAGAAGGAAACATTGTATTGGTCCCAAGAGGCAAATGTTCTTTCGGAGATAAGCTGATCAATGCCGGCAAAGCCGGTGCCCTTGCAGTCATTATTTACGACGAAGATGCGCCTTTACATGGGACATTAGGTTCTCCTACCGGGAAAGAAGTGCCCGCCTTGTCAATCAGCACCAAAGATGCGTTGAAGTATATCGAAGCGTTGGAGAAGAATCCCACCCGTGCTTTCGAAGTCACATTGTACGTGGATTCTTACGTCAAGAAAATCAAAACGATTAATGTTGTTGCAGAGACCAAAGCTGGTGACCACAACAACGTAGTTTCCTTGGGTGCACACTCCGACTCTGTCGCTGAGGGCCCAGGTATAAACGACGATGGTTCCGGGACTATTTCCTTGCTTGAAGTTGCCAAGCAATTGACTAACTTCAAGATCAACAACGCAGTTCGTTTTGCATGGTGGGCTGCCGAGGAGGAAGGCCTTTTAGGCTCATACGCGTATGCCAGCTCTCTCCTGACCGAAGAAAACTCCAAGTTACGTCTCTTCATGGACTACGATATGATGGCTTCGCCCAACTATGAATACCAAGTTTATGATGCTAACAACAAGGATCACCCTAATGGGTCTGGACACTTGAAGGATCTCTACATTGATTGGTACAAGGAGCATGGCTTCAACTATACTTTGGTCCCATTTGACGGCAGATCAGATTACGTGGGGTTCATTGATGCGGGAATCCCCGCTGGTGGTATCGCTACTGGTGCAGAGGGGGTGAAGACTAAGAAGGGACAAGAAAGCTTTGGTGGCGAGGCTGGCAAGTGGTTTGACCCATGTTATCACCAGCTTTGCGACGACTTGGACAACCCAGATTACGATGCCTGGGTCGTTAACACGAAATTGATCGCCCACTCTGTTGCCACGTATGCCAAAAGTTTCGAAGGGTTCCCCGAAAGACAAGTTTCTGCTGCCTCGGTCTCAAACGGCAAGTTCAGTGATACCCTTAAATACCGCGGCTCGCAACTTGTCATGTGAGCAGTCTCCATTTACGCTAGACATTAAATGACTAAAAGTTACACGGCAAACTCGAAGCCGGTGCTCCTTTCTTCACAAGATATTGGACGCATCTGCGACCAGTTACGCCAACTATTGAAAAATCAAAATAGCAAATATAATAAGATCAACTAGTGTCTCATATCCACATTTTTACTCGAACATGAGGCCTTCTTTTTTCATTTTCTGGGAACTCAAGATAAGAGACAAAGTTTAGGACGAACCTAAAGACTTGACCCGTGCGCACATCTGCGGCTCTCTTATCTGGATCTGACCTTTTAATCCTGCAAGACCAAGCCAATGAGAAGAGCCAACTGGCTTCCACAACAATAACTCGGAACAATATTCAAACCTTTGAGCAATTTACTGCACACGTCCTAAAAACCTACCATTAACCCAATTTTCCGCGCATGATCATTGTCCTTAACAATGAAGGCTAATTTCCAGCTGGCGTGGGGGCGATCTCAAAACAGCGTGGGGGATCGCGAGACCCCGTTCCAGTGGAAGCGCGGAATTTGCCAGTAGCCTGAGGTATATAAGTAAGCACGCAACCTCCTTGGTTCCACCATTTATGCGTTCGTATTTTCTCCGGCACCATCAATTGGCTTCCAGACAATTTAATTCATCACACACAATGGCGCAAAATAAGCCCAAGATTCTCCGACTCGGCCAATGGGAACACTCCCAAGAGAAATGGGCGCAATTAAGCGGGATCGCAGAGATCTTGGACTGCGAATCTCGTAGCAGAGAAGATTTCTTCGCCGATTTGAAGACCAAGTACTCCGACATCACCGCAATCGTGCGCACATTTCACTCGGTGAGCTACACTGGCCGCTTTGATGCGGAGTTGGCAGCCAATTTGCCGCAATCTGTCAAGAGTATAGCGCATAATGGAGCAGGATATGACCAGATCGACGTGCAGCCCTTTACCGATAAGAACATCCAGGTTTCTAACGTGACTACTCCTGTCGAGGCGCCCACGGCATTGACGGCAGTGTATTTGACTTTGGCCGCCATGAGAAATTTCCAGCACGGTCATGATTTGCTTGCTGAGGGAAAGTGGGCTTCTGGAGGCAAGTCTGCAGGCGCCGAGCTCGGTTTTGATCCCGAAGGCAAGGTTGTGGGAATTATCGGAATGGGCGGAATTGGCCGTGCGATCAGAGACCGCTTGATTCCTTTTGGTTTCGAAAAGATCGTGTACTACAATCGGTCCAGATTGAGCCCTGGCTTGGAGAAGGATTCCCAGTACGTGTCTTTTGATGACTTGATTACCAAATCTGACGTGGTCATGTTGAGTGTACCATTAAACGCCAAAACCCGTCACTTGATTAACGCAGAAGTGCTTGCAAAGATGAAACAGGGGGTGATCATCATTAACACTGCGAGAGGCGCTGTTGTGGACGAAGCTGCGCTCACGAGATCCTTAAAAGAAGGTCATATAGGCGCATTTGGCTCGGATGTGTTTGAACACGAGCCCGAAGTTTCACCAGAGCTTTATTCTATGCCCAATGTGGTGTCGTTGCCGCATATGGGTACCCATACAGTGCAGGCTCTTCGCAACATGGAAGAGTTCGTTGCAGATAATGTGAAGACTTACTTAACCACGGGGAAGATGTTGACGAACGTTCCTGAACAATACGGTATTGACTTCAAGCACGAGATTTTGTGCGAGGGCACTGAGAGCTAGCAATATGGAAATCGGTGGACCTAATAAGCGCAATGTTCGTGCTCATAATCAGTCACAACACAACCAAAAACATTAACAGCAACACTAATAGTATTAGTAACCAACGAATACATCTTAGCTCGATAATCCCAATCTTTCATTTGTTTGAAACGTCTCATAGATCTTGTGGTTCGTTAGCGGCATTTTGATAGAGTATTGATGCCGCTGTTTTTTCATGTGGGCCTGGTGGTCTCTTGAGGTATTACTCTTATCAATAAATTGAGGTCTGTTTGTTTGTTTTCGAAAAGATAAACTCATTCGGCGTTTTGAAAATTTTCAGATTTCTCCTATCTCAAGATTGAGAAGAATTCCGGTTGTTCTGATCCAATTTACAAGTTGAGCCTTAGGTTATTCATTTCAATCAGATCATCTTAGTTTGGGCGTTTGGTCAAGTTGCTGCACTTTACTAGTATTTGTATCCTTGGTCGTCGAAGATGAATTCAACAAGATCCAGGTTTAGCAGGTCCCGAGTTTAGCCTATGAGCTAAAATGTATTTGAAGGACAAAAGTAAGGGACTAGGAAAAAGAACAAGTTGCAGCTTCAATCGATCAGCTGAATGTACTGCACATGTTTGGCGCCGGTATTGTTTAGAGATAGGTATTCAAAAAGAGAAAAAATAATAATTCTAGGTATTCTTACCTCGTGTTGTGAGTCATTTGAGTCATTCGAGTCACTCAATTTCAACTCGGGAGTGAGTCGCTCTTACTATGCAATGCCAGACTGTAAACAGCTCATCTGCTCGGGTACATATATGAAAGAATCCAACACCCGGATCTTTTGTTTAGGTGGTATATCAATAGTGGATTAAGTACTGCGGGGTTTAAGTATCTATTTCAATGCCAAGTAACGCAAGAGCTATGGCCGGTTGAAGGCAGAAATAATTTGCGTTGACTCAATGCTTTCGGTGCGCCAATCAGAAACCCGTGTCTCGGCTTTCCATGAATTAAGCGTCTCGATGCATGCAGCTAATGTCTAGCAGATCTTGAAAAAAAGATATTGATGATACCTCTAACAAATTAGTCTCAGCCTCAAGCTTTCCAATTTCAAATGGAATGGTGTTCTTCTGCTACCTCGATGGCGGTTGAAGACATCGAGAAAAGTCTCTTGATTAATAAGAAGCAAGGCCTGGGCCCTAGATAAGGTAGATTTATAGATTGCGAGTATGGGGCCCGGGCCTAGTGTGAGTAATGATAGGCCGCAAAAAAGAGCGAAAAAAGGTAACTTGTTATGTATTGTACGCGGACATTGGTTTCATATACTTCATTTTAGTAACTACCTATGTTGTTTGCAGGTGGGTAGTTTGAGTCTGACTTGGCAATTAATGAAATTCTTGTCCCTGGTGAACGAAAGTAGTGCTCCTCAAATATTTTATGGCGTAAGCCTCGGCTCCGGCCCGATGCTCGCAACTCGCAAGCCCATAGTTACGGCTTTCAAGGTGCGAAAACCTTTCAATCTAAGCAAATTGATCATCTTTCAAAAGACCAGTCTGAGTCATAATTGCTGTTTGATCCAGCGTATATTTATCTTTGTGTATTTTGCACCTTCTCTTTTACGCTTACTTTTCTGTTATCGTTTTCATTGCGTAGATTTATTTAGGTCGTCGTGCCAATCTATTGTACTGTGAGGTTACTCAGATTCCATTCCCAGCCCCGCCCGAGGCCCCACGCTCTCGCTTCTTCCATCATCGCAACATAGCTGTGAAATTCTTCCACTGGAAAAAAATTATATCATAGAGCTGAGAGAAAAAGGTAAAAGAATCACACAAGAAGTTCTGACACACTTTCGAGGTTAAAGCCGTGCTATTATCTGACAATTCTAATTCTTCCACATCCTTTCACATACACCGGGAAGAAGGCAGGTTGAAAAAAGGCCAAATTATAGACTAGCAACCAAACTAGCACAAAATAGACCACACAAATAACACAAAAATGGCCGATCATCCCCACCAGCTAGGCGCCGAACACTTTGAAGTCGACTACGAAGCGCTTCCGGATGATGCTAGCATAGCCGCCCACCTTTCTGCCGGCGCATTTGCTGGAATTATGGAGCATACAGTCATGTACCCAATTGATCTGATTAAGACCCGAATGCAGATGTTTGCATCTGGACAGCCGATGAACCGGTCGGTCATTTCGTCGATCTCGCGTGTGGCATCCAGTGAGGGCGCTTATGCTCTTTGGCGAGGGGTTTCCCTGGTGGTTTTAGGCGCCGGGCCCGCCCACGCAGTATATTTCTCGACTTTTGAAGCTGTCAAGACGTTATTGGTGAACAAATTTTCGAAGCCGCTGCAAAACTCAAACACAAGTAGTAAGTGGGTCACCGATGAAAGCCACCCGTTGATTGCTTCGGGTGCGGGAATTGCTGCCACCGTTGCCTCTGATGCGTTGATGACGCCGTTTGATGTATTGAAACAAAGAATGCAAGTCGGAGAGACCAAAACCTCGAGTGTCAAACTTTTTAGAACCGCTGTTTCAATTTACCGCCAAGAAGGCTTGAGTGCGTTTTTCATTTCGTACCCAACGACGCTCTTCACCAGTATTCCATTTGCCGCTTTAAATTTTGGCTTCTACGAATACTCGTCATCTCTCCTTAACCCAACAAATACTTATAACCCATACTACCACTGTGTTTCAGGTGGTATTGCTGGTGGAATTGCTGCCGCATTAACCAATCCCTTCGACTGCATCAAAACGGCTTTGCAAACCCGTGGAATATCTACCAATGAACAATTACGGAATGTCAACGGCTTTGCCAGTGCCGCCAAAGTCTTGTATGCACAAGGCGGCTTAAATGCGTTCATGCGTGGATGGAAACCAAGAATTATCTTCAACATTCCAAGTACCGCGATCTCTTGGACGGCGTACGAGATGGCAAAGGAGCTCTTGTTGCGGGAATAGAGAACGATTAATTACATGGGTTAGATGCGGTGTGATTATTATTGTATATAAGCTTGAATCGAGGATTCCATAATTATGACTTCGATTCATTTTTTGGTCATTTATGGCGACTACTGGAAACAGGTGGGTAACGTAGGTAAGTGGAGTAAGTATAAGTGATCGATTGAATCTGTAGTCTGCAACTTCCAAAAACGAGCGTTTGAAGCAGTTGGTGCTTCAAGCAAGAAATAGCAAGAGATCATGATTCGAACAATCTTTGATGGGTTTTTTACCCCACATTGCCAAGTTGGTATGAGTCGACCTGATAACTAATTCCATCTTTAGGTCTTACCCAATTGGGTGCACATATTTTGGGTTTCTTTGGCGATACTGGGAATACGATTAGCTCTATACCATGTGCACCAGACCTGTTCTTTTAAATTTCAGATAATCAAATCATCGCAGATTATGATGAGAATCCAAGAGTCTCTGGAATATGAGAAATGACCCTAACATTGTGATTCGAATTCGCTCTGTGGGAAGCTCGATCGGTGTAAATTCATCATCATAGATTAGTCATCATAGATATTGCTGACCACAACTGGTCGTGGTTTCGAATACTTATGCTAATCGAAGACCTCATCTTTGAGGTTTGAAAGGCAGTCATCTGCACCTATAATAGCTGCTGTGGTTGTTTGGAAAGTCTCTGGGCTACAAACGAAAAGATAACACAACTTCCCAAAAACCCCAAAAGGTTGAAGAAGGCACTTCTTGAGTACGCCTTCTCTTCTTCCTCAGTACGAAACGAGGTAAATATCCGTCGAATGCTAGCGATAATCATTGAGCTTTGTGAATATCAATGAAGCGAGGCAGACAGATTTTTACAAGTAAACCATGAATGAAAATCACGTGATATGCGTTCGATCCTGGAAGGTGTTGGTGATTTTTAACTAAGTTATCAATAATAGTTAAGGCCAAAATTTTTGATCTCTTTGGCCGAGTTGATCTTAAAAAAAATCTACAAGTCAAAAACAGGGCGCCTTACTCTGGGCAATGATCGGTATCGGGTGCCAAAGGCCGCAAATTGCACTCAACAGCCTTCCTTCTTCAAGGAAAACCAACCATCCGCGCCGCCTCCCATGCACTCGAAAGTGCTTATTTTCTGTTGGCGACGCCCGGCGTAAATTTCTACGCCCAGGAAGCTCTCAAGAGCAGTAGATCGCCCCAAAGCAATTGCTCCGGGGAGGGATGGGGAGAACCACCGAATTTCCCACCCGCGCTGGGACAGAAAGTCTGCCCGGAGAGACGTGCCTAAGATTCGCACCTGGGCCCGTATTCCTTTACTAGCGGGTAATTGCGGCATGCCCAGAGATAGGCTGACCAACGCGCCAAAATGGTGCACTGATCCGGATTATCGACCAAATAATGTACAGATCAGGTGTATCAAGACATTTTGGAGCGGATTTCTCGAGTACAATCCGTAGATTCAAACTATTTCATAGCTAAACTTTCATGCCCTAAAGAGACTCAAGTTTCTCAACTGTAACAATTTGCTTAAAAATTGCTCGTTGAGGCCTTTGCTTCGCTTCAAAGAGAGAATTGTAGATTGTAAAAAAGATTGTTGACAATGGCCTAGTAGAAAGAGAAAGCTCTTGAAGCGAGCGTTGGAGTCTACTAGGGTGCTGACAGGTTGATATAGCACAAGCAGCGGGTAGAGTAAGGAGGAGGAGCTAAGGCTTGGGAAAGTCGGAGCTCTTCATTGCTCAGTATTCTATCCAGACGTGTTGCAGGTTTTTTCTCTATAGTTTTATAGTTTTTGGTCACTTTTAGTGGCTTCCTGTAATATGATTTGTTTCTTTAAAAAAAAAA